>JXCR01103805.1:1801-34856 GCA_002079205.1 Phalaenopsis hybrid cultivar | reverse complement strand
ATATATATATATATATATATATATATATATATATATATATATATATATATATATATATATATATATATATATGAAATAAAGTGCTTTGAATTTCAATATTTTTGGACGAAGAACTTGGTCTCACCCGAAAATAGGGGAGCAAATGCTACGTCATCAACAAATTCCCATCATCATGCATGAATCTCGAGGCATAGCATGAATCTCGAGGCAACTTACAATCAAACTGACGTGTCAAACTTCAATTAAAAGTCTTTCAGAGCTCCAATTTCAGTAAACTTACAATCAAACTGTCGGGCTCAATGAGACATATCCAATGGTACAAATATTGGTCGAATATGAGCTAGCTCAAGCCCTAATCAAGTCACTAAACCACTTTTTGAAGCTTTACAAGCATATTGGAAGTTCAAACTGAAGCTGAACCTAGAGAGCTTATAGTAGAATCTAATTCTTTCTTTAATTGCAACTGAAACTCTATAAATAGAGTCATACTCTCTCTCAAGAGAAGGAACAGGAGGTCTGAATGAAGACTGAAGGTTGGAGAAGGATTTGAAGTTCAGCATCACTCCTGCAGTCATTGACGACAGTCAACCACCACTCATCAGTCGCCGTCGATCACCATCGACTGCCTCTCATTCCTTGCGACAAGTTCATCAGCGCATCGATGTTGTAACTCAAGAGACTGTGTAACCATCTCCCGCTTGTAGAACAAGTGATTTTTAACTGTAATCATCAATTTTTAGTGGATCTCTTCAATTCAGTGAGGCCCCATAGTTGTTTCCTTCTTTGAGTTTTTTACTTAAAAACTTTTGATGTCTCAACTGATTTTTTTTTATCTGATTATGTGATAAATCCTCGTGCAACGCTAAGACAATAATCTGTTATTCTGCTGCCACAATTTTTTTAGCATGCATCAGAAATATTAAAATACTGTAAATATACAAGGTTGAAAATCATATAATTAAATAACTTAAAAATCATCCATAGAGATTGCAAGAGAAAGAAAACGACATAAAAACTTGTACTTTAAATTCATTTTTTCTTACTAAAAAAACAACCCTCCGAAAATGAATTTAAAATAAAGGCCATTGATTCGTGGATCTGTTAGCCTTTAAAAGTATACTGGATACCATACCAACATACAATTTTTTATGTAAATCCTACGCCACTTCACGGTTTTTTGTCAATAACAACAACGATAATATAAAGGGAAAGAAAAGTCCACGCTTTAGCAAATGGAATTAGCAATAATAAGGTTCAAAGAAACCAGTTATCAGGCTTCTAGAAGTTGCAAATCTAAGTGGATAATGAGCTATACAAAACGTCATTCAAATAAGATACGGAAGGCATTGGATTTGCCTCTGAAAATAGGAGATCATTTGCTGAAAGTATTCTTTGAAGCATAAGGAGCGTTGCGGTGTAACATTAATAGAATAAAACGTGAATGAATACTTGAAAGATAAGAAAACATTCTTAAAAACATTACATTTTGAAATCAACTAAAACTATAAGCTGAAGAAGAAGAAGAAGAAGAACAATAACAACAACAAAAAGCCTTTATCTAAGTATGGTCAGCTACATGAATCTTTTTTCTCCATTGCAGCCTATTGAGTATCATATTTTCATTTAATTATAATTGATTAAGATCATTTTTTATATAACATGCCTAAGTTCTTTTTGGTCTACCTCTGCCTTCCTTAACATAAGTCGAATCTAAAACATCCATTCTCCTAACACGATTATCATATGGTCGTCGTTTAATGTGATCATATCATCTAAGATGACTCTTTAATTTTCTTCGCAACTGAAGCAACACCAACCATATCACTGATATATTCATTTCACATTTTGTCTCTAAGTGTCAAGCTACTCATCCACAAGCAAGCTCATCTCGACGACACTTAACTTTTTTTTATGCTACTCTTTTAAAGCCCGACATTCTGCACCATAGAGTATTGCACGCTTTAACATACATATCTTTAATGATTTGAATTTAAGCCCTATCAACACATTTTTTCTCTAGAACTCTCCAAAGAACTTCTCTTGGAACTTTATCGTAAGCTTTTTCTAAAAAAAAATCATATATAGAGCCTCCTTATTCTCTATTTACTTCTCCATCAAACCTCTTAATGAATGTATATCTTCCATAGAAAACCTGCTCGACATAAATCCAAACTAATTATTAGAAATCTTTGATTGACATCTTAACCTATGTTCATTTACCCTCTCTCATAATTTTAAATTATGACACATCAACTTGGTTTCACTATAATTTGTACACTCTTGTGCATCATTTTTATTCTTAAAATGTCGAGCAAAATACTCTTCCTCCACTCTTTAGGCATCTTTATAGTTTTTAAAATAATATAAAGAGTTTAGTAAGACAAGAATCTCCTAAATCTCCTAAATATTTTAACACTTCAATTGGGATCATTAAGTCCTTATTTTTCACCATTGATTTTCTTTAAAGTCTCATCAACTTCTTTTTTACTAATGTGACGGTAAAAATAACACGTTTTATTATGATTAATGTGTTAGGATCACTTACATCAATCGTACTTTCAAAAACTTCATTGAAAGTTTATCAAAATACTTCACTCACCTATGTTTATTTTCATCTTTAATACTTTACTTGAATTAAATATTTACTTTTCTTTTCTTTTTGTTTGACTAGTTCATACATCTATTCTTCATCTTCTTTAGCATCTAATCTATTATAAAAATCGTTGAAAACAGAAGTTTTAGCATCACAAATTTCTCTTAGGCTCAATACAGGTCACCTTATATTTTTCTAAGTTTTCTAAGTTTTCACATCTAAACCAATTTTTAGAACACTATTTTAATTTTATCTTTAATTGTGCATTATTATTCCAACATGAACTATGTTTATTTATATAAACTTTTCCTTTTAATTATCCAAGTACATCATTTGTCACTTGTTAAATAGTGTTTGTTACTTTATCCAACGTATAATCTATTTTTTCATGAACACCCCAAATCTTGAAATCATGAAATCTTGAAGTTTACTCGTACAAATAATTTTATTGGTGTCTTTTAGGTCTTTCATCTAATTATATGACAATCTTTTCTTGAATTATTTATCTTACAATTCTTCTTCTTAAAATTCAAAACTAATAATCAATGTAGAGCACTTCAATTTTAACTTAAAATAAACTTACAATCTTTATACTCTCGACGATATTTTTTTCTCATAAAAAAATAATCAATCTGTGTTTTCTTAGATTCATTCTTAAAAATAATAATATTCTCATCTTTCTTTCTTAAATAAAGTATTAGCAATAACAAAGCATATGATAAATAATGGTTCTACCTTCTTCATTAATCACTTCAAAACCGTAGCAATCTTGAATATTTCTAAAAATTTTCACCACTCTATCAACATATCCATATTGTTATTTTGAACGTCAATTATCTAAGGTAAAATGACACTTTTGTAATGTGGTACCGCTCACCTACCACATCTCACCTACCGCTTTCTTACTTCTATAAATAGAGAGGGTGTGAGGCTTAGGAGAGCAAGCCCCACCTACCACTCTCTTGCTTCTATAAATAGAGAGGGTGTGAGGCTTAGGAGAGCAAGGACGCTCACCTACCTCCCACCTACGACTCTCTTGCTTCTATAAATAGAGAGGGTGTGAGGCTTAGGAGAGCAAGGGATGATATCTTAAGCTACCACAAAGGAGGAGAGAATAGCTAGAGAGCTAGAGAGGAGGAGAGCATCTTGAGGCATTCTATCAAGGTGTCGCTTGAGAGGGGGGTCATAGAAGGAATATGATGGCTCATCTCTATGTATAAGCTATGCATTATCCATTTCTTTTGTCTTAGTGAACTATTTGATTGATTCCCTCTTGTGGACGTAGATCCAGTTAGATCGAACCACATAAACGATATGTGTTTGCTTGTGTTTGCTTGTGTTCTTTGCGTCTCATTTCAATGTCAGGAAGTACATATCTCACAACAATTGGCGTCGTCTGTGGGAAGATCCATACTTCTTAGCTAGAGGTGTCCGCGTAAAGGTGTTTGCGGCCAGCAACAAAGAAGAGGAGTTCGGCATTCACGAACAGAGGAGCAAGCGGATCGCGTCGCAGGCAACCGAATTGCGACAAATTCGGTGAGCAGTGGAAGTTTTGATCGATTGGATTCGCACTGCAGGTTGTGCGGTTTGGCGAGACGGAGGAGGAACAGTCCGCGAGCGAGGGCCGAAAATTTGCGTCAGGGTTGCCGGCAGAGGATTTCGGAGCAGGAGTTTGGTCTTGCGAGCAGCTCGGTCAGAGGGAAGAGGTGGAGATCGCGCAGAGAATGGTTCTAGAGTTCGCGAAGTAGGAGGACCTGAGAAATTTGGCGAGGCGCGACGGCTCTCGAGAGGCAATTATTCTCGTACGAGAGGCAGAGGAGGAATTCCTGATTTGTTCCGCTGGACGCAGAGGAGTGCCTGCGGGAAGGAGGTGCGAACACAGAACATGAAGTTTTCTCCGATGAACAGGTGTGATCTCTGCCAGAAGGGATCGGACCTCTCCGTTCGGTTGGCAAAGACAGTGGAGTTCACCGGGAGAAGGTAAGAAATTTGGTGAGAATTTCTTGGACATTTAAGCTGAAAACTTTTGGTTTCTATACAATAGTACAGTATTTTGTTGATTTCAGCCTAGCTCTTGGAAGGGCAGCAGGTAGAATTCATTGGAAGAAATCCTAGCCACGACAATGAGTTCCGCCAAATTCGACATTGAGAAATTCAACGGGAAGAATGACTTCGGCCTATGGAGAGTAAAGAGAAGAGCTCTATTGGTTCAGCAGAGTATTGCAGAAGCCTTGCAAGGGTCGGCGGCATTGTCGGCCGACATGACCAAGAAGGAGAAGATCGACATACTAGACAAGGCCCACAGTTTGATAATCCTGAGCTTGGGCGAAAAAGTTTTGAGAGAGGTGTCGAGGGAGACAACAGCTCATGCACTTTTAGCCAAACTCGAAGTACTCTACCTGACAAAGACTCTGGCTAATAAGCTCTTTCTAAAGCAGTGCCTATACTCCTTCAAAAGACATGAAGACAAATTCGTCTCAGAGCAGATCGATGAAACAAGATCATCGACGACCTCGAGAACATCGACGTCAAGATGGACGATGAGGACAAGGCACTGTTGTTGCTAAACTCTATTCCTAAGAGCTATGAGCATTTTCAAGGATGTGATGCTCTATGAAAGGGTGCAGACTATCACTCTAGAGGAGGTTCAATCTCTGATTAGAGCCAAACTTCAGAGGAATCATGACAGGGACAAGGAAGTCAGCGGAGACAGTCTTATTGTCAGAGGAAGATCGAACAGGAAAGATTTAAGAAATGGTCAGTACAGATCAAGGTCAAGCAAGGATGGCAGGAATTCAGTCATCAAGGGGATCTTTCAAGTGTTATCATTGTCACAAGGACGGTCATTTCAAGAGGAACTGCCCATACAAGAAGAATAATTACCAAGAAGAGCCAGAAGAATCAGGAGAAAAAAGCGTAACCTCTGATGACTACGATTCTGTTGAGGCCCTGGTGATCACAGAATCTAAATCCAGTAATGAGTGGATCCTCGACTCAGGGTGTTCTTTCCACATGTGTCCTTGCAAAGACTGGTACGAGACACTACAACAAGAAAATGATGGGTCTATTCTACTGGGAGACAATAAAGCACACAGGGTTGTTGGAAGTGGATCAATCAGGATAAGGATGTTTGATGGAGTTGAACGAGTACTGAAAAATGTCAGGTACGTACCAAAGCTCAAAAGAAATCTGATTTCTTTAGGTACGCTGGAGTCAAGTCGATGCTCGTTCAAGACAGAGAATGACTGCATCAGAGTAACCAAAAGCCCTCGTGTCTTCATACAAGGAGTCAGGAAAAAGGGGTTGTACTCTCTTATCGGAAGAACCGTTATTGCTAAGTCCATGTAGTGTTTGGACTTAGCAGACTCAAGCAAGGGCTGAGGGCCCCTTAGGGACTATGTGGAGGTTTACTTTAAAGCTTCTCAATTGAGGGTCAAGGTGGAGAATTGTTATTTTGACCCCTAATTATTGAACTAAGGTAAAAGGGCACTTTTGTAATGTGGTACCGCTCACCTACCATATCTCACCTACCGCTCACTCTTGCTTCTATAAATAGAGAATGTGTAAGGCTTAGGAGAGCAAGGGAAGAGATTTTAAGCTACCACAAAGGAGGAGAGAATAGCTAGAGAGCTAGAGAGGATAAGAGCATCTTGAGGCATTCTATCAAGGTGTCGCTTGATAGGGAGGTCATAGAAGGAAGATGAGACTCATCTCTGTGTATAAGCTATGTATTCTCTGGCCACAGAAAGAAGATGAGGGCTCGTCTCTATGTATAAGCTATGTATTCTCTATTTCTTTTGTATTATGATATATTGATTTGATTCCCTCCCGTGGACGTAGATCCAGTTGGATCGAACCACGTAAATGATCTGTGTTTGCTTGTGTTGTGGACTGTAGATCCAGTTGGATCGAACCACGTAAACGATCTGTGTTTGCTTGTGTTCTTTGCGTTTCAACAGTTGGATCGAACCACGTAAACGATCTGTGTTTGTTTGTGTTCTTTTTCGTCTCATTTCTACACTGGATCGAACCACGTAAACGATCTGTGTTTGCTTGTGTTCTTTGTGTCTCATTTCTATGCCAGGAAGTACAAATCTCACAACACATATAAATCTCCTCTAATAACAATTATTTCTTTAAAAGATATCATTTGTGAAATTTTCTTTTAAACCTATATCTAAATCTACTTGCAAAGCTTAGGACTTATAACATTAAAAATCTTTATATCGACAACAATCTTTAGAGCTATAATTATATCTCTAATATCATTAATTTTTACAACATTATCTTTCAAACTATACATGAGATGCCTAAACCTCGAATAGAACAATTGGAAATGTTAAATCAAAATTCAGTAAAACAAATCTGCTCCGGTTAGAAAGAAAAAATAATAAAGATAATGCCTTTACTAGTAATGAAATAAAGGTATTAACGCTGCTGCCAATACAACAAATCAAGACATTCCATCTAGTGACCGGCAAGAGGCAGATCAAAGGAGTTCCCTTCTACAGAATATCCTCAACCAACAATATTTTCCATCAACGCATTCATGTTTATCTGTTTGTAGATATAGAACCGATGAAGAACTTCTAATGGGAGGAACTAAATCAGGAAGGTGTTCTAAATAGTAAAGCTAATATATAATCCTTGGCCAACAACGGCAAAAGTCATTAGGCAGTTGAATGCTCCTAACGTCAACTGTTTCTAGCCTCAAGTGTGGTGAAGCAATTCTAGCTTATGCCAAGATCAATGAGAGCATCATAATATTTCTTAAAAGAAAAAAGGAAAACATCAATAAAACCTGATAAGTCAAAAATCAAAAGTAATATCAAAGATTACTAAAATAAGGAGTCCCGTTTGTTGCCTTTGACTAAATTGTAGAGCCAAGTTTAAGCAAAGCTGAAAAATTGGATAAGCTTGCGGGAGAGGCAGTGGTAGTTTAAGTATACATAGGAGATCACCACTTAGAATAGCAATCTATCTCCAAATACAAGCATGAGCGAAGATGTCGCATTAGACTCTTTCCAAGTTCACAGATCATGTTAAACTTACAATGGGAAATGCAGTATGAATTTAACGCACTTTGACAGCTCGTACTGCTGAAATTTGAACACCGAGTAAAGTGTTAGATTAAGTTTTAGGCATACTTTCTTTCATATAAGATAACAAAACAATACTTAAAAATATGCATGTTCAAAAACCGTTTATTTCAATGAAACCTTATGTCATTAGCCTTTTGGCTGTTAATTGTACAAGACAAAAGGATATAGTTATATATCATCCGTCAAGCAGAATAAATGAATCAACAAAATCGTTGACAAAACTTAAGATAACTGCAAAAAAAATTACAAAATCCTTAAAATATATCTCACAAATAACAATAAGGTTGCCATGCCAAAAAAATCATAATTCGCTAATCTAGTATGGATGCAGCAGGGCCTTTGTAGATTTCCTAAGATATAAATCCATATTGTACCCAGCAAGATTCATTCGGTGCACGAGCTCATGTGCATCCTTCATCTTATTACGAAGACAAAGCCTTCTTAGTAAACGGTTACCCACAGGTTTCATAAATAAGAAGCCTTTCCTCAAAGAATAAAGCATTACATCTAATGCTGAACCTAGCTTTCCAGTCCTGCATAGGTAATTGATAAGCAATGCACAACTGGGAGGAGTTGCATCTATGTCAAACTCCCTGAGGAGGGTAAAAATCCCAAAAGCCTCATCAATCTTCCATTCCTGACATAGCCCTATGAGCCAAATAGTATATGGAAAAGAGTTTGCCGAACCCTGATTTCTTTCTAACACAAGCAAGGTTCTGACAGCTTCCACGAAGCATCCTTCTTCAAAATGCTTCCGAGCTATACAAATAGTTTCAGCTTCTTCTGAATTAGTTTTCTCATGGGAGATGTAATCCAACCACAATAACACTGCTTTTGAAGTTTGCCTCCTCCTGGTGAGTGTTCTCATTTGGGTGTTGTAGATTGACACACTAGGTTTGCATCCATTCTTCAGCATGCGCTCCAGTAACTCAGACACATCCTTGTCCCTGTGGAGCCTCGATAACCCATCAATAAGGGTTCCATAAGTAATAGCATCAGGGAAATGACCTTTTGTCTGAAGCTCCTCTAAGAGCTTCAGTGCTTGTTTAATCTTTCCGGCCTTACACATTCCATTAATCAGAATGTTATAAGTAACAACATCAGGTGCAACTCCACTATTTATGATGGCACAGAGAAGCTTATAGGCATTGAGTATATCACCTGACATGCATAATTCTCTAATCCTTCCCTGAAGAGTAGTGATATTATGGACTTGCTCGGGACCCTGAGAGAGCCGAAAGAATAAATAAGGGTTTGTTCCCATTTCCATCTTATAGAAAAGAAGCTGAGCTTCTTCCATCTTTCCCGCTTTGCAGAGCCCACTTATGAGAGAATTGAAGGTAATGACGGTGGGAAAGCAGCCTGCTTTTCCCATGTCATCAAATATTTGTTGTGCCTCATGAACGAGGCCTTCCTTGCACAACCCACAAATTAAAATAGAAAATGTAGCGGAATCAGGAAAGCAACCATTTTGAGAAATCTCGAGTTTTAAGGACCTGGCTCTATCCAAAAGGCCAGCATCACATAATCCTTTGATCAAGGTATTGTAGCAATATGTGTCTGGAACCAATCCTCCAATGGTCATCTCATTGAAAAATTCAAAAGCTTCCTCGATCCTGCCAGCTTCAGCATGCCCTCTGATCATTATAGTGTACAAGATACAATCGGGACTAATATTATTTTTCAACATTTCATGATAAAATCCACAGGCCTCCTCAAACCTCCTTGCCCTGAACAAGCCATCAATTAAGCAGCTATATCCATTCAATCCAAGAACAAATCCATCCACCTGGAACAATTTTAACTGATTAAAAGCCTGATCAATTCTGCCGATCTGACATAACCCACTAAGCAAGGCATTGCAGGCAATCTCATCCAAAGGGCATTTATTCTCTTTCATCGACTGCAATTGCTTGATGGCATCATCTGCCCTATCCGCACAACAAAGCAGCGAGAGTATAACTGTATAAACAGTGGTTTTTGGAGCAATACCTCTCTGCAGCATTTCATCAAACAGCCTTAGTGCCTCATCGATCTTCCCAGCCTTGCACAAACCATGGATGAGAATTGTGTATGTGGATGAATTAGGGAGGCAATCAGACTTGATCATTTGATTATAAACCGACATAGCAAGCAAGATCATGCCTTTCCCAGCGAGGATGTTCAGAAGCGTGTTGTAGGTGAAGGTGTTGGGGCGGGAGGCAAACTCCGGCATGCGGTTGAAAGCCTCAACAGCCTTTTCCGTAAAGCCTGCGGTACTGTAGGCGGAGATGAGGGCAGCAAAGGCGTAAGGGTGGACAAGAATGGAAGAAGAACGGAGTTCGGAGAGGGAGGACCAGAAAGAAGAGAATGAGGAAGGCGCATCACGAAGGAGGAAGGAGATCACGAGGTTGTGAGCGCGAAAGGAGCGGAGGGCGCGGTGGCGGGAAGACCAGGCGAAGAGGNGAGGAAGGAGATCACGAGGTTGTGAGCGCGAAAGGAGCGGAGGGCGCGGTGGCGGGAAGACCAGGCGAAGAGAAGGAAGGCGGAGGGTAGAGATGGAGCGGAGGAGAGAGCGATGGAGATAGAGGAAGGGGAAAGGAGAGGAGCGAGAAAGTTGAGAGAGGACTCGATGGCGGCAGCAGAGGGAAGGGTTTCGAGGATGTAGAGGATGTCCTCCGAGAGAGAAAGGTCTTGAGGGAGAGAGGCGGCAGACGAGAGACGTAGGCATTGATGCCGGCCGCCGCCGGCGCCGGGAAGCAGGTAGGCTATTACTGTCGCCCATCTCATGCGGTCATAGTTTGAGCGAAAAAACAGGGGAAACGGAGGCGTTCATGCTGTTTTATGGAAGTGAAGAACACTAGGGTTTTTGTTGTCTTGTCCGACGCTTAAAAATACAAGGCTTCCAGAAATTATTTTGTAAGGGGGCACTTATACAACTCTATGTGTGGACTTTTTCATAAATATTGAAGTGAAATTATAGAGATTATTGTGGTGTTATTATGAGGTTATAGCGGGTTTATACAAGAGGCGGAGATTATTAGGGGGTTAATGGAGTGCAGAGATTATTGGGAGGTTATTAAGAGTGTAACAGCGGAGGTAATTGAGCAGTTATTGTGTTGTTATTTGAATTAATACTCTAATAATCCCCTAATAACACTCAATTATTCTCTCAATAACTTTCGCGGTTTCACTTCAATAATATTTGCGGGAGGAGGATCCGATATAACACACATGACGGCATATTACTGGAGTCCGTCATATTACTTCACATTATTAGGTGAGAACAAATAGTAAAAGGTTCGATCTCTAACAGTTAATTTTGATAAATTTAACTCTTGTTGTACTTGTCTCGATTAATATCCATATTATGGGTAAATATTCTTCTAGCCTATTGAATGAAGAATATTCTTTTATATTTGAGCTTTTGCCTATTGGAGATGTAAGCCTTTCAGAACTTATTGGAACGAAATTCAAAAGCTGTTTACTCCCTCCGTGAATTCAGTGACTCGTCTTGGAGAGGCAATCACCAAGGGCATTGATGGAAAAATTATTCCATACGGATCGGGCACCGCACGCGAGCTTCATGCAGTGTCCGATCCGGACCGTAAATCACCTAATCTACGGTCCTGATGTATTTCGGTGGGCCCCACCTAAATTTTAAAAAAAAACGGAAATAATCATGATCGTAGATCACCGTGATCTACGGTCAGGATCGGACACTGCATGCAGAGATGCATGCGGTGTCCGTATGCAATAATTTCTCGCATTGATGAGGTTGTATTTGAGTTCATAGGTGTATCACAGACTAGATTAGGTCATCATTTTATTTTGAGATTATGAATAAATGTGAGTTTTTCAATAAAATGTACAATCAAATTATAATATAAAATTTTATGAAACTCATACAACAATAAGTAATTAAAGAAATGAGGGGGGGAATATTCATCCTATCCTTACCTTTTAAAAAGGTAATGCGTTAAGCACATATTTGAGAACTTGTGGCTCTTCTCAAGGCCAATGGCTAATGATAAATGATGGAATAAGAGCTTTCTAAAAGATTATTAACATTTCTAAAATAAAAAAAAGGATTAACTAGAACAAAATGTGGATGAACCTTCATAGTTAATATGTGAAAATAAATTTGTNATGGGAGATGTAATCCAACCACAATAACACTGCTTTTGAAGTTTGCCTCCTCCTGGTGAGTGTTCTCATTTGAGTGTTGTAGATTGACACACTAGGTTTGCATCCATTCTTCAGCATGTGCTCCAGTAACTCAGACACATCCTTGTCCCTGTGGAGCCTCGACAACCCATCAATAAGGGTTCCATAAGTAATAGCATCAGGGAAATGACCTTTTGTCTGAAGCTCCTCTAAGAGCTTCAGTGCTTGTTTAATCTTTCCGGCCTTACACATTCCATTAATCAGAATGTTATAAGTAACAACATCAGGTGCAACTCCACTATTTATGATGGCACAGAGAAGCTTATAGGCATTGAGTATATCACCTGACATGCATAATTCTCTAATCCTTCCCTGAAGAGTAGTGATATTATGGACTTGCTCGGGACCCTGAGAGAGCCGAAAGAATAAATAAGGGTTTGTTCCCATTTCCATCTTATAGAAAAGAAGATGAGCTTCTTCCATCTTTCCCGCTTTGCAGAGCCCACTTATGAGAGAATTGAAGGTAATGACGGTGGGAAAGCAGCCAGCTTTTCCCATGTCATCAAATATTTGTTGTGCCTCATGAACGAGGCCTTCCTTGCACAACCCACAAATTAAAATAGAAAATGTAGCGGAATCAGGAAAGCAACCATTTTGAGAAATCTCGAGTTTTAAGGACCTGGCTCTATCCAAAAGGCCAGCATCACATAATCCTTTGATCAAGGTATTGTAGCAATATGTGTCTGGAACCAATCCTCCAATGGTCATCTCATTGAAAAATTCAAAAGCTTCCTCGATCCTGCCAGCTTCAGCATGCCCTCTGATCATTATAGTGTACAAGATACAATCGGGACTAATATTATTTTTCAACATTTCATGATAAAATCCACAGGCCTCCTCAAACCTCCTTGCCCTGAACAAGCCATCAATTAAGCAGCTATATCCATTCAATCCAAGAACAAATCCATCCACCTGGAACAATTTTAACTGATTAAAAGCCTGATCAATTCTGCCGATCTGACATAACCCACTAAGCAAGGCATTGCAGGCAATCTCATCCAAAGGGCATTTATTCTCTTTCATCGACTGCAATTGCTTGATGGCATCATCTGCCCTATCCGCACAACAAAGCAGCGAGAGTATAACTGTATAAACAGTGGTTTTTGGAGCAATACCTCTCTGCAGCATTTCATCAAACAGCCTTAGTGCCTCATCGATCTTCCCAGCCTTGCACAAACCATGGATGAGAATTGTGTATGTGGATGAATTAGGGAGGCAATCAGACTTGATCATTTGATTATAAACCGACATAGCAAGCAAGATCATGCCTTTCCCAGCGAGGATGTTCAGAAGCGTGTTGTAGGTGAAGGTGTTGGGGCGGGAGGCAAACTCCGGCATGCGGTTGAAAGCCTCAACAGCCTTTTCCGTAAAGCCTGCGGTACTGTAGGCGGAGATGAGGGCAGCAAAGGCGTAAGGGTGGACAAGAATGGAAGAAGAACGGAGTTCGGAGAGGGAGGACCAGAAAGAAGAGAATGAGGAAGGCGCATCACGAAGGAGGAAGGAGATCACGAGGTTGTGAGCGCGAAAGGAGCGGAGGGCGCGGTGGCGGGAAGACCAGGCGAAGAGAAGGAAGGCGGAGGGTAGAGATGGAGCGGAGGAGAGAGCGATGGAGATAGAGGAAGGGGAAAGGAGAGGAGCGAGAAAGTTGAGAGAGGACTCGATGGCGGCAGCAGAGGGAAGGGTTTCGAGGATGTAGAGGATGTCCTCCGAGAGAGAAAGGTCTTGAGGGAGAGAGGCGGCAGACGAGAGACGTAGGCATTGATGCCGGCCGCCGCCGGCGCCGGGAAGCAGGTAGGCTATTACTGTCGCCCATCTCATGCGGTCATAGTTTGAGCGAAAAAACAGGTGAAATGGAGGCGTTCATGCTGTTTTATGGAAGTGAAGAACACTAGGGTTTTTATTGTCTTGTCCGACGCTTAAAAATACAAGGCTTCCAGAAATTATTTCATAAGGGGGCACTTATACAACTCTATTTGTGGACTTTTTCATAAATATTATAACGTAGAGGTTTATTGAGAGATTATTGTGGTGTTATTATGAGGTTATAGCGGGGTTTATACAAGAGGTGGAGATTATTAGGGGGTTAATGGAATGCGGAGAATATTGGGATGTTATTAAGTGTAACAACGGAGGTAATTGAGAAGTTATTATGTCGTTATTTGAATTAATACTCTAATAATCCCTCAATAACCCTCAATTACTCTCTCAATAACCTTCGCGGTTTCACTTCAATAATATCTGCGGGAGGAGGGTCCAATATAACACACATGACGGCATGTTACTGGAGTCCGCTCCTAATACTGCATTCGTGCTCCATATGACTTCACATTATTAGATGAGAACAAATAGTAAAAGGTTCGATCTCTAACAGTGAATTTTGATAAATTTAACTCTTGTTATACTTGTCTGGATTAATATCCATATTATGGGTAAATATTCTTCTAGCATATTGAATGAAGAATATTCTTTTATATTTGAGCTTTTGCCTATTGGAGATGTAAGCCTTTCAGAACTTGTTGGCAGTGACTCGTCTTGGAGAGGCAATCACCAAGGGCATTGATGAGGTTGTATTTGAGTTCCTAGGTGTATCACAGACTAGATTAGGTCATCATTTTATTTTGAGATTATGAATAAATGTGAGTATTTCAATAAAATATACAATCAAATTATAATATAAAATTCTATGAAACTCATATAATAATAAGTAATTAAAGAAATGAGGGGGGGGGGGGGAATATTCATCCTATCCTTACCTTTTAATAAGGTAATGCGTTAAGCACATATTTGAGAACTTGTGGTTCTTCTCAAGGCCAATGGCTAATGATAAATGATGGAATAAGAGCCTGTTTGTGTGTGTGTGTGTGTGTGTGTGTGTGTGTGTGTGAAGTCAATTTAAATATTTGCAAAATACAAAAAAAAAAATAGTGAAAAAAGATGAGTAAGAAATATGAGAAATTAGAGGATAGCATTTAAATAAATATGGGATATTGAGTAAAAAATTTGTTCATGAAGTACTAGTTAGAAATAAATTATGGATAACTATCAATATTTATAATAGGCTTCTTTGCCTTCCACCTTCTTGAATTGAAATTCTTATCATAAAACTAGAGATGAACTTGAGTTAAGCCTTAGCTTAAATGAATCAAATTTAATTATTTTTTTGTCGTGTTTTTATATTCTCGCTCTAAATATACAAATGAATTTTTTTTTTCATTTTAAAAGTTATTTTCAAATAAAAATAAAAATTAAAGAAAATAAAATCCTAAAAATATAAAAAGTAAAGCATTTATGTCAATTATTTGTATTTAAGTTCAAAAGGCACAAAACCTATTACGATCAAATGGTTTTGTAAACATATCCGCCAACAAATCTTCTTTGTCAATAAATTGTATTTTAATATTCCCTTCTAAAATAATATCTCTTAAAGTGATATTAGATATCAATGTATTATTTTCTTAATGTGTTAAATAATTTTTTTTGTTATACAAATTGTACTAATATCATTGCACATATTTAATATTTAACTAATGAAAATTTTAAAATAAGTGTATCTATTTAAGCCATAAAACATGAGCAGTTTATCTCCCAAATGTAATCTACATTTCTTTAAATTTTCAAGATATTAAGAAATAACCTATGAACAAACATGTAACAAACAAAATCTTTCAATCAATTGCAATCAGCAAATTCAAGGTCTGAATAGCTAATAAAATCAAATTATTTATTTTTCTTAGGCTATCAAATACATAGCATAGGCGCCCCACTCAGGTATTCGTATATAAGCTTAATAATTATCATATGTGATTCTTTTTGGATTAACTTGGAGTCATGGACACAAATATACATTAAACATAATATATGAATGACTTTTTTGAGATATATGACAATGAGCCAATCATATCTCAGTATAATTTTACATCAATTAATTCTTACTTATATCTTTATCCAATTATATTTTAGCTTATAGGCGTACTTATAGTTTAATATAATTTCATATCATTTTTTTTTAATTTGTTTATGGCTTTAATTTGACATAAGAACATGTCAATTTTTCTCTTTATTTACTTAAAAACCTAAAAATTAATTCCATAATACTTATTTCAAGCATCCTTCTCACAATCTTAGATAATCCCCAACCTAATATCACTTTTAGTTTCAAATATAACATCATCAATATATATTTACATAAATATGGTATATTGCCTCATTTGCTTACAAATAGTTTGGAGTATAATTTCTAATAGTAGAAATGAGCTTGGCCAAAATACAAAGCTCTCAATGATAGTTTTAATTCACATTAAACATTTTTTTAATATAGTTGATCATGATGTATGTAATTCTCAAATTGAGGCGGTTTTCTCAAATATACAATATACTTTATTATTCAATTCCAAAATATATTTCTCACATCCATTTGATGTAACTTGAATCTCTTAAAACATAGAAATGAAAGTAGTAGTTTCATGGCCTCAAGTTAAGCAAATAATGATTATTATTTAATGGAAATAAATAACTGTTTAAACTATTTTATTAGTTAGCATTAATCACATAAATAATGATTATTGTAATCAGTTTTAGGTACCCAGTTAACCTAGTTTTGATGTGTGATTTTTCTGTAAATGTTATTATTTTATGATAAAATCCCTGATGTCATAACCAATGCTCATCTCATATAATTTTTAAGTGAGGTGAGTGTACTCCCTAATATTATTAATGTCAAACATGTAATTTTTATTGATTTGCATTCCTTTAAAGATAATATTTCCATTCAGTTTTAATAAGTAAGATGAATATTTTGATTTTATATCATTTTTTTTATCACAAAGCTAGCTAATGCTAACCCTAAGAAAACTATATTTCAAGTTATTAATTAAAATAAGGTCTCTAGTATTGAAATAATTATTCCTATCAATGTTGTTTATAAATGAAACTTTTCATATAATATTTCCTCCATGAATGACCTCATCATCCTTCTTGAGTTTTAATCTTACAAATTTAATTTTTATTTTCGGGCATAGGTTTAGAGCACTTGCTAATTTTGGACCAATATCTATATTGGTTACAATATGAAAGCATAACTATAGAAATGTACCATACTTTGATTTTTGAAACCTAATTTATATTTAGCCCGCTAATATTTATTTGTAGTAAGGTATGCGGTGTAATTAAAGAACAAATAAAATTAATTAAAGTTTGTATCAACCAATATTTAGTTAAGTATCATGTTGAATAACTCATAATAATGTATTGACAAATTGAGATATGATTGTTTTACCCAATTAGGATCATCATATGTCATATGCTATTTATGTTTTTTTTTTCTTTTTTTGTTTGTTTTATATCTAGAAACAACCTTGAAATTATTACTTGTGATAGCATAGAAGACATAGTTTAATGATTTTAAATTTAGTGTGATTCCTCAATTTTTTTGTGATCACTCATAAAATGAAATATTTTTCAAGAGTGGCTAACAAAATTATTTATAATAAACTTCTTTCTTAGGACTAATTTTTCTCTATCTGGTTATGACAAGAGCAAATACTTTCATAAGAAGCAAACTGTTTTTATCTTTTCAAAAAATTTTCTTAAATCATTTATCATGTTCAAACAATATTCAACACATATACAAGTAATTTTTACAAGACATTGCAATAAGTAAAAGTGTAAGGTAAACTATAATGCAGAAGGGATAGACCCAACGTTTACTCAAAACATATGCTTGTTTTGATCAGCTCAACAAATCTCACTCAAATCTTTAACATCACATCAGAAATGCCATCAGTATCATTTAAAAGTGAAATATACCTTTAATTTCATGTCTATATTTATGAAACCAAGATGTTACGAATATAAATACTGAATTATGGATGTAAAAGATAGATATTATCTTCATGAAAAATAAATATGAAACAATTATTTTGTATTTGCTCCATGAAATCTATCCTACATTATATTGACAGTTGATAAGTTTGTTTGTGATGCTTTTACAAATAACACAAAATGGCTCCCAAAAATTGAAGATGTTAGCGAAGACTAATGAAGTAATTTAAGAACACTTGTCATGTATGCGCCGTCTGCAGAGTAAAAAAAAATATTTTTTTTTTTTGGTAAAAAATGAACCATATTTTTGCCCTCGTATAACATCTCCAATCATGATTATAGAACATAATAATTAAAAAAAGGAACAACTACACTAATAGCACAACAAAAATTGTTATTTATAAATCTACCACGCACTTTCATCCATTTTTCAAATTCTCACTCGAATATTAAAATTCATGATAAAACCCCAACCCATATTTTCCATTTTTTATCAAATTATCAATGGTTTGATTGTGGCACGAATAAATAGATCGGTTCCATAGTTAAAAAGTATCACATGGGTGCTAGATTTTGTAAATAGTTGTATTTCAGGTGCTATATGTAATCATCCAAAAAAAAAAAAAGAAACATATCATCATAAAAAGTGTGCAATCTCTTGTGTCTACTAGAGCATTTAACATCAAGCGTAAAATTTCACATGTTTACATTGATCGACAATACGACATTAAATATCATAGTACTCAGCAGTTTATCAACAACACTCAAAGATAAGTCGATATTAACCATAAGTGGAGTGCATTCAAGCAAAAGAATATAAGGATTCACATAGATACCTATATTTAGAGATTCTCAATTAAGAATCATATAATCAAATACAGAACAGCTCTTATATTTAGAGATTCTCAATTAATACTCAATAAATGATAAGGGACATTAAGATCAACAAAACTAAGTTATCCGTCTACCACAGTTATCTTAAACTATTACAATGAATTCCCAGAGTCTTTGTCACTAGGGTTGCCTAGCAAAAAAAATGTGTACGGCATGTGAACGAGTTGGTGAAGGATCTTCTCTCTAATTAGGAGACCCAAGTTCGAAGCACGCTTTAATATCCAATTTCTAACTTAGTTGCCGCCGGGGCTCAACCCCCCACGGTTGATTAACTTATGTCAAAGAAGATAGGCTATTCATGGAGAAATCTGCAGCCACAAATTAACAAGGACATCATAAAATCCCTTCATAAATGAGAAACAATGTTGAAGGATTTTTACCAAATGTTGTTGTGATGTCTTGAGTTGATCCAAGCTAATGTTTTGTTATTTGAGACATAAAGTGTTATGTAGTGCTCACTATGCTAACCAAATATGAAAATCAAGATCAAGTACAAGGGATGGTACTACGCAATTATGGTTAAAGATTGTATCAACCAAACCAAAATTTGTCACTAGCACAACTCTATCAATTTCACTTGTAGCATGCTCATAGTAACACACATATTTCTATTCGAAAGTTATATGCCAATATAACTAAAGCTAGCATTTCCTCCTCTGTGGTTCATCGATTAATTCTTCTATTAAATATTTCTCTAAGTGGGCTAAAATGATCGCTGAAAAGAGGTTAAAGTTAATAATATCATGAAATTCTTTCAATATTATATAGTCTGTCATTTAAAAGTTCTTTCTTGTGAAATTTCACAAGGACCAGAATCCACAAGTTTGATTGCTGCTCAAAATATATTGAAGTTAATTCTTAGCATATAATCTTTGGGTCAGTATTTTACTTGATGCATTTAAGAACATCATGACCAAGGTACTCTATAGAATTATCAATTCATCACTAAGAAACTATTTGAGGGTGGACACTACGAAATTTTTTACTTTAAGTTTGTATGACATATGCCTCTCATACTTCAATAACTCTTTTATGTAGTTAATCAAAGTAATGCCTAAGAAATCTCCAAATCCCTATTGATTTAGTCACATTATACTGAACTCAAAAAATTCAAATGGTTAAGCTAGAGGCCCCCCGTGACCCAGAAAACCTAAGGTTGAGATCATAAATTGAGCAGCAAGGTGTCCAACCAAAAGATTAAGAAAAAACAAAAAGCTCAACACATCCAAGGACTAAGCCAAATTCCATCAATTCATCAAGCTCAAAAAATAAACTAGTAGAGATCTCCATCAATAATAATTTCAAGGATCCAACCAAGGCTTATTTAGCTTAATAATCCTAAGAGATTAGCCAAACAAACTGCTTTTAACTTAATGAGCCTAAGGTCGATACTGACCATACCCAGCATATGCGTTGCATTGAAAAATATATAGTATTATTGCTTTAAAAAGTATCTCAAGGATGGTAGATTTTATAACTTTATGATTGCAAAAACTAAAAGAAAAAAAAAATAAAGGATTCATACTAAATAATGAAAAGCAGTTGTCATAAATTCGTATGCATAAATGAAAGGAGCGTCATAAATTGCTTCCTTCTCTTGTCAAACAAAATGTAATGTTTTAGACAGTAATTTCAATCATTAAATGCTTTGTATTAAGTAATTTTCAAATAATTTCTAGGCAATTTTGTATATAAATACCCATTAGAGGATGAACAACACTTTCTAGTAATTTTCAACTCTTTCTTTCTTATCCGTTGTTATGTCTTCTTTTGTTATTTATTTATTTTTATTTTAAAAACTTAACCATCACGAACAATGGAAATCATGACTGATCATGTTGAAGGAGATTTTCAAGGCCTAAAAACCTGATACTTAATTAATGGAAAAAACTACATGAGATGGTTTTAGATCGCAAAGATCTTTCTAGAATGAAGTAAAAAAAATCCACCATTTTATGATATTTTTACAAATTTAAAAGTCCCAAAGGGTAGATTCCATAATTATGACATAGCTATATAACACCATGATGTCTAAAATCAGTGGATCAGTATATGTTCTTAACAACATAATCATATATTTAGGAAGCCATCAAAGAGATTTGCTTAGAAGTTAAATATGTCACTCGCATCTATGAAATCAAGAAGAAGCACTCAACAACTAAACAAAGTAATCTCTCTCTAATTGAATACTTCAATAAAATACAAATTATTAGTTGGAACTAGATACTACCAATATCTCAAAATAAAGTGTAGCGATGATGCCATAATTATCGAACAATATGTAAAAAAAATAAATTTTAATTAACATATCTTACATTAGTTAATGTTGAATTCAATCAAATTCATATTCAAATCTTGAGCAGAGAAAATTTATAATGCATAAAAGCGATCTCACTCATACAAACCAAAGAAAGAAGGGTAGTAATGCTAGACACCCAACTTGGAAGTGTCCACCATAACAAAAACTTATGATGGGGGACTTATTATTAATGAATATTTCCAAAAAGACGGACAAATGTCTTTTGCTCTAAAAGCAACATCTAATGTAGCCATAACAAATAAAATCGACACATCAAAGATAAATAGTAAAAATTTCGTGAAAAGTTTAATGTTAAAATAAAAACAAAGAGGCCCTTCTAAAAGACTATCTTATCTCAATGAATCATNCAAATTTCATTTTTATTTTCGGGCATAGGTTTAGAGCACTTGCTAATTTTGGACCAATATCTATATTGGTTATAATATGAAAGCATAACTATAGAAATGTACCATACTTTGATTTTTGAAACCTAATTCATATTTAGCCCACTAATATTTTTTTGTAGTAAGGTATGAGATGTAGATATAACTTTAAATATTCAAATATATTGAATTTTTCTATTTGTCCATGTAAATTAAATAAATAACAAGTAACATTAACTAAAGTTTGTATCAACCAATATTTAGTTAAGTATCATGTTGAATAACTCATAATAATGTATTGACAAATTGAGATAGGATTGTTTTACCCAATTAGGATCATGATATGTCATATGCTATTTATATTATTTTTTTTTCTTTTTTGTTTGTTTTATATCTAGAAACAACCTTGAAATTATTACTTGTGGTAGCATAGAAAACATAGTTTAATGATTTTAAATTTAATGTGATTCCTCAATTTTTTTGTGATCACTCATAAAATGAAATATTTTTCAAGAGTGGCTAACAAAATTATTTATAATAAAATTCTTTCTTAGGACTAATTTTTCTCTATCTGGTTATAGCAAGAGCAAATACTTTCATAAGAAGCAAACTGTTTTTATCTTTTCAAAAATTTTTCTTAAATCATTTATCATGTTCAAACAATATTCAACACATATACAAGTAATTTTTACAAGACATTGCAATAAGTAAAAGTGTAAGGTAAACTATAATGCAGAAGGGATAGACCCAACGTTTACTCAAAACATATGCTTGTTTTGATCAGCTCAACAAATCTCACTCAAATCTTTAACATCACATCAGAGATGCCATCATTATCATTTAAAAGTGAAATATATCTTTAATTTCATGCCTATATTTATGAAACCAAGATGTTACGAATATAAATATCAAATTATGGATGTAGAAGATAGATATTATCTTCATGAAAAACAAATATGAAACAACTATTTTGTATTTGCTTCATGAAATTTATCTTACATTATATTGACAGTTGATAAGTTTGTTTGTGATGCTTTTACCAATAACACAAAATGACTCCCAAAAACTGAAGATGTTAGAGAAGACTAATGAAGTAATTTAAGAACACTTGTCATGTATGCGCTGTCTGCAGAGTAAAAAAAAAATTTTTTTTTTTTTTGGGTAAAAAAATGAACCATATTTTTGCCATCGTATAACATCTCCAATCATGATTATAGAACATAATAATTAAAAAAAAGGAACAACTACACTAATAGCACAATAAAAATTGTTATTTATAAATCTACCACACACTTTCATCCATTTTTCAAATTCTCACTCGAATATTAAAATTCATGATAAAATCCCAACCCATATTTTCCATTTTTTTATCAAATTATCAATGGTTTGATTGTGGCACGAATAAATATATCGGTTCCATAGTTAAAAAGTATCACATGAGTGCTAGATTTTGTAAATAGTTGTATTTTAGGCGCTATGCATGTAATCATCCCAAAAAAAAAAGAAACATATCATCATAAAAAGTGTGCAATCTCTTGTGTCTACTAGAGCATTTAACATCAAGCGTAAAATTTCACATGTTTACATTGATCGACAATACGACATTAAATATCATAGTACTCAGCAGTTTATCAACAACACTCGTAGATAAGTCAATATTAAGCATAAATGGAGTGCATTCAAGCAAAAGAATATAAGGATTTACATACATAACTAGATTTAGAGATTCTCAATTAATAATCATATAATCAAATACAGAACAGCTCTTATATTTAGAGATTCTCAATTAATACTCAATAAATGATAAGGGACATTAAGATCAACAAAACTAAGTTATCCGTCTACCACAGTTATCTTAAACTATTACAATGAATTCCCAGTGTCTTTGTCACTAGGGTTACCTAGCAAAAAAAATGTGTATGGCATGTGAACGAGTTGGTAAAGGATCTTCTCTCTAATTAGGAGACCCAAGTTCGAAGCACGCTTTAATATCCAATTTCTAACTTAGTTGCCGCCGGGGCTCAACCCCCCACGGTTGATTAACTTATGTCAAAGAAGATAGGTTATTCATGGAGAAATCTGCAGCCACAAATTAACAAGGACATCATAAAATCCCTTCATAAATGAGAAACAATGTTGAAGGATTTTTACCAAATGTTGTTGTGATGTCTTGAGTTGATCCAAGCTAATGTTTTGTTATTTGAGACATAAAGTGTTATGTAGTGCTCACTATGCTAACCAAATATGAAAATCAAGATCAAGTACAAGGGATGGTACTACGCAATTATGGTTAAAGATTGTATCAACCAAACCAAAATTTGTCACTAGCACAACTCTATCAATTTCACTTGTAGCATGCTCATAGTAACACACATATTTCTATTCGAAAGTTATATGCCAATATAACTAAAGCTAGCATTTCCTCCTTTGTGGTTCATCGATTAATTCTTCTATTAAATATTTCTCTAAGTGGGCTAAAATGATCACTAAAAAGAGGTTAATGTAAAATAATATCATGAAATTCTTTCAATATTATATAGTCTGTCATTTAAAAGTTCTTTCTTGTGAAATTTCAGAAGGACCAGAATCCACAAGTTTGATTGCTGCTCAAAATATATTGAAGTTAATTCTTAGCATATAATCTTTGGGTCAGTATTTTACTTGATGAATTTAAGAACATCATGACCAAGGTACTCTATAGAATTATCAATTCATCACTAAGAAACTATTTGAGGGTGGACACTACGAAATTTTTTACTTTAAGTTTGTATGACATATGCCTCTCATACCTCAATAACACTTTTATGTAGTTAATCAAAGTAATGCCTAAGAAATCTCCAAATCCCTAGTGATTTAGTCACATTATACTGAACTAGAAAAATTCAAATGGTTAAGCTAGAGGCCCCCCGTGGCCCAGAAAACCTAAGGTTGAGATCATAAATTGAGCAGCATGGTGTCCAACCAAAAGATTAAGAAAAAACAACAAGCTCAACACATCCAAGGATTAACCCAAATTCCATCAATTCATCAAGCTCAAAAAATAAACTAGTAGAGATCTCCATCAATAATAATTTCAAGGATCCAACCAAGGCTTATTTAGCTTAATAATCCTAAGAGATTAGCCAAACAAACTGCTTTTAACTTAATGAGCCTAAGGTCGATACTGACCATACCCAGCATATGCGTTGCATTGAAAAATATATAGTATTATTGCTTTAAAAAGTATCTCAAGGATGGTAGATTTTATAACTTTATGATTGCAAAAACTAAAAGAAAAAAAAAATAAAGGATTCATACTAAATAATGAAAAGCAGTTGTCATAAATTCGTATGCATGAATGAAAGGAGCGTCATAAATTGCTTCCTTCTCTTGTAAAACAAAATGTAATGTTTTAGACAGTAATTTCAATCATTAAATGCTTTGTATTAAGTAATTTTCAAATAATTTCTAGGCAATTTTGTATATAAATACCCATTAGAGGATGAACAACACTTTCTAGCCATTTCTTATTTTTTGCCCTCTTTCTTTCTTATCCGTTGTTATGTCTACTTTTTTTATTTATTCATTTTTATTTTAAAAACTTAACCATCACGAACAATGGAAATCATGACTAATCATGTTGAAGGAGATTTTCAAGGCCTAAACACCTGATATTTAATTAATGGCAAAAACTACATGAGATGGTTTTAGATCGCAAAGATCTTTCTAGAATGAAGTAAAAAAAATCCACCATTTTATGATATTTTTACAAATTTAAAAGTCCCAAAGGGTAGATTCCATAATTATGACATAGCTATATAACACCATGATGTCTAAAATCAGTGGATCAGTATATGTTCTTAACAACATAATCATATATTTAGGAAGCCATCAAAGAGATTTGCTTAGAAGTTAAATATGTCACTCGCATCTATGAAATCAAGAAGAAGCACTCAACAACTAAACAAAGTAATCTCTCTCTAATTGAATACTTCAATAAAATACAAATTATTAGTTGGAACTAGATACTACCAATATCTCAAAATAAAGTGTAGCGATGATGCCATAATTATCGAACAATATGTAAAAAAAAGAAATTTTAATTAACATATTTTACATTAGTTAATATTGAATTCAATCAAATTCATATTCAAATCTTGAGCAGAGAAAATCTATAATGCATAAAAGTGATCTCACTCATACAAACCAAAGAAAGAAGGGTAGTAATGGTAGACACCCAACTTGGAAGTGTCCACCATAACAACCTTAGAAACTTATGATGGGGGACTTATTATTAATGAATATTTCCAAAAAGACCGACAAAAGTCTTTTGCTCTAAAAGCAACATCTAATGTAGCTATAACAAATAAAATAGACACATCAAAGATAAATAGTAAAAATTTCATGAAAAGTCTAATGTTAAAATAAAAACAAAGAGGCCCATCTAAAAGACTATCTTATCTCAATGAATCAGAAGAACTAGAGTCAAAATAAATTAACAAGATAAGGCACTCTAAAATGGCACATATTCTAACCCTTATCTTTTGAATGTTTCTGGTAATTCTCCTAAAACCTGGATAAAAGACTAAGGAGCTACCAATCACGTGCAAATTACTTTTCAAAATTATAGTACTTATCATGACAACTAGAAAATAAAGGTAACCCATGGTTACTTAAACACAATAGTAGGTCAAAAAAATATCCCTATTGTTCCTATATTTAATTGAAAATTTTACAAGCATACCATATACTTATGTATTCACATAGCTAACACCTAAGGTTTGATATATACATTCATAACATTTTTGTGTCAAAAACATATGCATGAAAATGTATCTTTTACATTAAAAAAGTTAATAATAATGGCATTGTTGAAATAATACTAAAGATTTGAGTGTTATGCATGTACATGTGAAAGTTTAGATGTTAGACTTGTACATAGTTAAGAATAGTGAGGTGTGTATGTAAATTTCTTTATTTGTTTTCAAAAATATATTAAATATTCCAAATCTAGCAATAATTCTTTTTTCCATTTATAAGCTTGCCAAAGAAAATAATTGTTATTTGACATTTTTTTATTAATCTCAGTGTATTTCAAGGCCTTGAANGTAAGCCCTATAATAATGATAACCTATAAACAAATAGTCTCCTCTAAATGCTACAAAGCAATACAAATCTTTTCACAAATATTCTTCTACACATAAAGCCATCTTTATATATTTCAATTCCACCATTAAAATTTTACAAACCTTATTTAAACCCTTAGAAAATAAGAATTGAAAATTTGTCATCAGTAGGGCTACCAAAAAAGCTCGTTGTTCGTGAATAGCTCATGTCGGCTCGTTAAGTAGCTTGTGTTCGGCTCGTTCGTTAAGTAAACGAAACGAGTCAAACACGAACAAGTTTTTAAAGTTTNAACAACTAAACAAAGTAATCTCTCTCTAATTGAATACTTCAATAAAATACAAATTATTAGTTGGAACTAGATACTACCAATATCTCAAAATAAAGTGTAGCGATGATGCCATAATTATCGAACAATATGTAAAAAAAAGAAATTTTAATTAACATATTTTACATTAGTTAATATTGAATTCAATCAAATTCATATTCAAATCTTGAGCAGAGAAAATCTATAATGCATAAAAGTGATCTCACTCATACAAACCAAAGAAAGAAGGGTAGTAATGGTAGACACCCAACTTGGAAGTGTCCACCATAACAACCTTAGAAACTTATGATGGGGGACTTATTATTAATGAATATTTCCAAAAAGACCGACAAAAGTCTTTTGCTCTAAAAGCAACATCTAATGTAGCTATAACAAATAAAATAGACACATCAAAGATAAATAGTAAAAATTTCATGAAAAGTCTAATGTTAAAATAAAAACAAAGAGGCCCATCTAAAAGACTATCTTATCTCAATGAATCAGAAGAACTAGAGTCAAAATAAATTAACAAGATAAGGCACTCTAAAATGGCACATATTCTAACCCTTATCTTTTGAATGTTTCTGGTAATTCTCCTAAAACCTGGATAAAAGACTAAGGAGCTACCAATCACGTGCAAATTACTTTTCAAAATTATAGTACTTATCATGACAACTAGAAAATAAAGGTAACCCATGGTTACTTAACCACAATAGTAGGTCAAGAAAATATCCCTATTGTTCCTATATTTAATTGAAAATTTTACAAGCATACCATATACTTATGTATTCACATAGCTAACACCTAAGGTTTGATATATACATTCATAACATTTTTGTGTCAAAAACATATGCATGAAAATGTATCTTTTACTTTAAAAAATTTAATAATAATGGCATTGTTGAATTAATACTAAAGATTTGAGTGTTATGCAAGTACATGTGAAAGTTTAGATGTTAGACTTGTACATAGTTAAGAATAGTGAGGTGTGTATGTAAATTTCTTTATTTATTTTCAAAAATATATTAAATATTCCAAATCTAGCAATAATTATTTTTTCCATTCATAAGCTTGCCAAAGAAAAGAATTGTTATTTGACATTTTTTTATTAATCTCAGTGTATTTCAAGGCCTTGATATAAGGAAGAATATTGGGCAAGGTATTGAAAAAGATGGGCATTGCCTACTTAAAAACAATAATCATTTATCATGCTTCTTCTTGTCTATACTATAAATAATAACATATATATGCTAGGACATCTCTTCTTTAAAATCACACAAATGTAATTTTTCCTTCTCCTTTTATAAACATTAACATTGGAAATTTTTATTATGAGATGTGTGAAATTGCTAACATCATAGAGTTCCTTTCCATAAAAATAAATCTAAACCACCTATTCCTTTTATGATAAATCACTCTAATATTTGAAAACCTTCAAGAATTCCTAAAATTTATAGAGCTAAAAGGTTATCCATTGACCCATTCATTGATGATTGCACTTAGTAGGCATAGTTTTATCTAGTTTAATAAAAATATGATGTCGATTATATGTTCCCCATCTTTATCTCTTTCATAAGAAATCAATTTGGCCTTAATATTAAAAGATTTAGGATTGAAATATTGTTATAATGGTGGCTAAGGGTAATTTAGGCGTTATTTGTCTAAGGGCAATTTAGTCATTTATAATTTATTATTGTTTTGTATAAATATGACTAATATGGTTAGAGTTAGGGGTGTACATGAGATTATTGTCTAGAGCCTTGGGGTTAAGGTTAGGGTTTGGGAAAGATTTACTACCTCTTGAATTATAGGAATTGGGAGAGATCCCCTTTCTCTTGAATTGTTGGTGCATATCTTATGTATTCTTGTTGAATTATTTATGTGGAGCTTCCTAGCAAATTGATATTAGAGCATTCGATTTCGAAAAATGAGAAAAAATTTGGTGGATAAAGACCCAGAGTTTTCACAAAGGAGCAATTACAGGAAGTACGATGGCGTGCAAAACACTCGATCTATGGATGCAAATGATAAAACAGTTGCGAGTTAAGCTCGTTGGGAAGGCAACAACAGGATCGCATCCTACACATGTGATGTCTATCATGATTTGGACAGCTGGGAGGTGGATGTCGAGATTTGCGGTGTACAGAGTCTCGAAACTCCCATATTCTCATTCCCAAACTCGCGGATACATTCGCGATAGTCGCACGCGATTACGACACTCTTTCATTCGGAATTCGAGCAAGCTGGGGAGGATCACAACATATAGGTTACACCAACGATTGGATCACAGCGACCTTACGACAGAGTCATGATTCAGGGTGTGAACATCGCGGTACAATAAGCGAATGTTGGGATCAGGTATGCTCCAATCACAAACAGTCATGAGTCCACCTATCTGTGAGGCAAATCACGAGATCGTGGCATACAGTGATTGAACATTGATATACAGTCAGGATTCGGGCTATTCAGTCTACCAAAGCCAACAACGAGATCTCACCATATAGGAGTTATGCCGTCGTGAATGAAAATCTTCTTGGGAGCAATGGTTGTAAAAAGATATATGCTTTGAAAGAAAAGTTTGAGAAAAAGATGAGCCACACCTGATTCAGATAGAGGAACGTTTCTTTGTAATTAAGGAGCATCTCTCATCCGTGGAGGAGCATTTCTCATCCATGGAGAGGCGGTTCAAGCAAAGGTTCACGGTCCTAGAAGAAATGATGTAGAAGATCATGGAGTTTCATGCAAAACTACCGGCAAAACTACCACCACTTGCAGTGGGATCGAGCAACGACGTCTTGAGCGGGCATGAGCGTATTAACTAAAAGAATTTACGAGATATAAGGGCAATATTGTTGTCTTAGACAAATCTGGAGCTGCAAGATCAGTCGAAAGAATTGAGAGTGAGATAGAGTGCCAACAATTTGAAGGAATTGTAGGGCATCAGAGCAGCGTCATCATATTAGAAGGATTTGGAGCCGCGGGATTGATCGAAAGAAAAAGGGAGCATGATTGATCAACAACGCTTGGAAGGAATAGTGCAACCCCCAAATTGTTGGAATGAGCTGAAGCAGGTGAGATTGAACGAAGGAATCGACAAGAGATTCGATCGATATCATCTGGAGGGAATTGCATGACACCTGAAGGCTTGGAACAAGCGGCGACAGGTAAAATGGGTCAGCATGCAATTTGGAGTTGAAGAAGATCACTTCCAAGAACTTTTGCTTGGAACCGGGAACCTTAGTGGGTGGGACCCGGGCGAAGGGTTGCATCCAACTGCACTGGTTCCCTTTGCAATGGTAATCTTCTAAGCAAAAGGCAATTCAGGAGTAATGATGAGAACAAGATAAGTGGAGAAGAGTAGAGGAGTTTGTAAGGGACTGATTTTGACATTGCAACATTTCATGAGGGAGACAAGGTTGTGGTGCTTCGCAATGACCCCACGTTGTGTTAAACTTTGGTAACACTGAAGACTATGATGAAGGTGATTAAAGAGGTAGTGTTGAGATTCATGATCGTCTTGCATGTTATGGATGAGAAACAAGATAAGGTGTTGGCAAATATTCCAAGGATTGACAAGCTACTTGATGAACTATTTAGGGTGACGATATTATCTAGGATTAACTTGAAGGCAGGGTACCATTAAATTTGGACGCGACCGAAGGATGTACATAAGATGATGTTTCAAGATGGTGAGGGTCACTATAAGTTTTTGATTAAATAAAAAGAATTGTCACATGATGATACCACGTGGGATAATACGACCTGATACAACAAAAGTTTTTTTTTCACCTTAAGAACATTGTGTCTTTCTGGGAGGGGAGTAATGTTATGAAAATGCCTAAGGGCAATTTAGTCTTTATGAGCCTAAGGATAATTTGATTATTTATCATTTATTATTGTTTAATATAAAGAGGGTTAATATATTTAGGGTTAAGGGTATGCATGAGATTATTGTTTGGAGCCTTAAAGCTGGGGTTTGGGAGAGATTTCTTACCTCTCGAATTGTAAGATTAGGGAGAGATCGCCCACCTCCTTAATTGTTGATGTATATCTTAAGTATTCATGTTCAGTTGTTTGATGTTCTTACAATAAAATAGTTTACTTAGCCCTAATTTCAGCGGAGTTTCATAACAAATGCCAACAATTATTTCAACCAAATTATATCTATTTTGGCCGCTATAGAGAGTATAATTCACAAATCCAACTACTAATACATTAACAAAAATAAAGAGAAGCAAAAAAAAAAAATTGTCACTTTCTAGAAGTTACCGAAAGTATTCTATTTCAAAATAAAATTTTTAAAATATATCAAGGAGAATTTCTTCTAAGCTCCTAATGTCTCGTTAATAGGATACATACAAGAATGATTGATTTCAGAAATCCTTAAATTATCTCACTAAATTTTTGCCCACAAATAATTTCTTTAAACTTCATCCAAAAATTTTTATTGACTTATTTGTTCACATCCAAAAGTAACACCAAGAGAAACTTGATCCTAGAACACTTCAGTACGACTTTTGAGGATATTCATTTACTCGGAAAAAGAAAAAAAAATCATTCAATAACCAAANCAAAATTATGAAAGGTGGAATCATCTACTAATATCAAGTCCAAGCTACTCGATTCCCATAATGCCGCTCAAGTTTTATAGAAAACTACGGCTCATTTCTCAACATGAAACCAACTCAAGATGAACTACATGGCAAAGACCTGACCATTGGTGGATGACGCCAAAGCTACAGCATGTCAGCTATCATACAATGGGCAATCTATTAACATAATGACACATGATATGGCACAATGACAACATGAAACACATTAAAGCCCATCAATCCTCCCTCAGGTGAGGGGATTACCATGCCATGTGGCAAATCTTCAGGCATCATCATTAACAGTGGCCCACACTAGAGTTGAACCAATTAATTAATGTGGGCCATACATATCTGCTCAACCTCAATCTGACTTGATGAAATTCATTTACAACTCGATTATTATTCCATAGAAGTTGAAATTGCCTTGTTAGTTGGTTCATAATTTTTTGATTCGAGCTCAATTCAAGTCAAAAATAAATCCGAATTACCTGCAATATTAAAGTTAATTTCAAACACTATGCATTCATCAGATAGACATCACCCATAACTCATGTTCGATATTACACATGAAGCATAAAGATAGCTAAGATCAAAGCTTTACTATGAAGAAAAAAAAATGTTCAAAAATTGTAAAGTTACAATTGGGGATAAATACTCTGCTCGAAACAATCTCATGTTGTCACAAATTCACTCAATGATGGTAGCAGCAGAAGGTCTTGCAGCCACTATGTACAAAACAAATCTAAACCATCAAAAACTCTGTCAAACCTAAGAATAAGATTGCAACGCAAACATTGTCATCATGCTCATTATCACCAACATAGAAAATCAAAATTATCAGCAATATCCACCATCACTTCCACCAGTCTGGTATCTTCAGTCGTCGACTCCGATGCTCAGCAAGTTTGGCTGTAGGGAGTTTTTGACGTACCTGCCGCCACAGCATGTTAACAGCATCATCTCTCTTCGGAGGATAATGAAATTCATAGTGGTGGGAAACAAGCTTTAACTTCTTCCAAAACTCAAGCCACCTATCCTTGGACACTGCTCTAAGCTGGGAAACCAAGTAACCAGGCTGTAGAGCCTCATCGACTGAGAAGAAAAAGGAGAATTCTGTGTAGTCAAGGTCAGTCTCAAAGGGAAGTTCAATGTGGTCACTGATAATCACAGGCACACAATGACTGACAATAGCATCAAACAAACGGCATGAGGAGGGTGTGTCGCCTGCAGGGTGCAAACAAAACTTCGATGACCGCATGCCGAGCGTGGACTGGAGTGCCAAAAAAGAGTATGAAGTTCAGTTTGAGCATTTTGAAATAGCTTGACAACAAAATATGCATTATTTAAGAAAAATATAAGCGCTTATAAGTTATGTGAATTTGTAAATTACAACACAGATCTTCTCCTAACAAGAAAATAATGTTGAATTGATGAGTGAAGAATAGAAAAGAGAGGGCTTCATGATATCTGCTGCGATGCCAAAAAGGAAAGAATTCTCCGGACAGACAGAAGAATGTTTTGTGCAAGAAAAACAAATCAAAACAGGCTTTCTGGTTTTTTTAATGATGATAAACCTTTTGTTTTACAGAAAAGGAAGACATGTACATGTCTGAATAAACTGATACGAGTGTATGCATGTGTGTTTACTTCCACTTGATTACCGGGTTTGTGTGTTTACTTCAACCTGATGTCCTGAAAATAGGAGTGCTTAACACAGGAAAATAAAAAATGACTGCGGAACAGATACACAACTAAA
>JXCR01103802.1:4874-15472 GCA_002079205.1 Phalaenopsis hybrid cultivar | reverse complement strand
AATGCTGCCAAAAATTCATCTTTTTCTTCCAATTTTTTTCCATGTTAATACATATCTGAAAATAACCAAGGGTTGCTTCAAACACCTCTTCAAAATTTGACCAAATTTAATTGATCTTCTAGAAGGTAAGTTACTAACGGTATAGCACAAGTATGGGTGTTATAGAGCCCTCTACTGATGTCTATGGCCCTATAACTCCAAGGGGCGGCACTCTGTGGTCTGGGGTTTTTGGTATCTACTGTGTGTATCTTTCAATACTATAACACACACGACAAAACCATTAGTAAATATGCAGATCACTCACTATAGAAATCACCCAGAATAAATAGTTCTATATATTAAAATCTTTAAGTTTCCAAACCTAATAATTACGCAAGTANCTCACAATAGAAATCACCCAGAATAAATAGTTCTATATATTAAAATCTTTAAGTTTCCAAACCTAATAATTATGCAAGTATATGTATTACTCAAGTAATAAAGGGCTCTAATAGAGTTATAAGTATCAATCCCACATGGAGGTGGAAATTCTTATGGATATAATGTAAAATACAATATTCAAACTATAAAAACTTATGCAAGAAAATTAGGTCGAAAGTAAGTTTAATGTATGCTAATGTAAATGTAGCTAAAGGAACTAAGTTAACAAAGCTATTTCTAAACTTAAAAATTAAATTTACTAAGACTAAACAAAGTTTTGTAATAAAGATTTCAAATTTAAGAAAGCATTCTTCCCCTTTATAATGAGTTTATGCTTAGTGAAGTATTAAAATCTTTAAATATTATATGAAATTGTATTATGCGAAATAGGAGAAATCCTATTTTTTACCATCTATAAAGTGCATAAAGAATATTGACTAATCCAAGGATTGGTCCCTAAATCCGTGGTTTGGCTGAGAGGATACTGGCTCCCACTCTAGAGCTCCCACTTCTCCCCCCCTGATGGCTAACAATCTCACTTTACTTTCCAAGCAACTGGATCAAATTGGGGAATTCAGTCTCTCACCCTAAAATATCCTATTCAATGTCCATCAAAATATATTATCGTATTTATTTTCACTTAACANCAACTGGATCAAATTGGGGAATTCAGTCTCTCACCCTAAAATATCCTATTCAATGTCCATCAAAATATATTACCGTATTTATTTGCACTTAACCCCATGGACTACATTCTTATCCATGAAATGGAATGTGACTCTCACCTTGTTGTAGAACGCACAACCCTTTATAATCTTATGTTTCTCAACAAATTTTAACATTTTAATTGGTTAGATCAAAAAGTAAATTAATATTGAAGTTCAAATCATCATAATTTATTGACATTAAAAACCTTGCACAACAATATTCATTCTTCACAAAGCCATATCTTATTGTAGGGAGAATAACAAAAAAGACAACTCAGAATTCTTGAGGTGGATATGAAAAAACATAGATTTTATATATGAAAAAAAGTTTACAAAACCAAGAAAGGAAAAAACAGAACTTATCCCACACTCTACATCAAGAAAATTCCTTCATGTTCCCTTGAAGCACTTTCTATCTTTACAATCATACTCAATTCTCTCTTGGAAATGTGAAGAAGAAATCTCTCACCTTGCCTCTCCTCTTACAACTCTAGAAGAAAATTGTCTCCAAAACTAACATTCACTCTACTCTAAAGACTCCACACACCACCCACAAGACAAGACTCTCGTCACTTATGAATAATAGTTGTGCCAGCCCCTCATAAAAAATTCCCTCCTTTTCCTAAGAGACATATCTCTCCACACAAAGAGACAAATCCCTTTATCTAAAAGATACATCTCTTCATTCAAGAGCCTTTTCAAAGTGTCTAGATGCATTGAACAACTCTATTAGGCATTTGAATTACTTGAAGCCTTCTAGAACATCTCAAACATACTAAATAACCACCATCAACTCATTCAAATTTGTCTCTAGCATTTCTGACGCATGTACTGGTGCCTTTCGGGCCTGGTTAATCGATTTTTGTGCTCCTCTCTAGATTCTGGTGCTTCTGGCACATCTTCTTTGTAAAATGGCACCTCTTGCGCCAGTATGCTGAAAATTTGCGTTTTGACTCCAAGTTTCTTCCTTTTTGCTCATTTTAGCTCCAAATACCTAAAATCAATATAACTACAACAAAATATGAAAATATACTTCTTTCAAGTTCAATATCACCACTTTTAAGCATAAAATGTATACATAAAATTGCACTTTTTTTTGGTGTATCAAAATCCCCAAAACTTAAATGTTACTTATCCTCAAGTAGCTCTTTTACTACCTATGACTATGAGTTATGGTAGAGATTTTAACTTATAAATTTCTATAATTTGGTTAAATTAAAATAGTAGTATAACTTAAGAAAAAATTTTAATAACTTAAGTTAAAACTAGAAGTATAAGAACACCTAGTAGTCAAATTTAGGATTTCTGATTTTTTATTCATTTCAAGAAGAATTGTAATTTGTCATATCAAAGACACTTAGAATGTCCATATAAAAAAAATTGTAAAAAATTTATTAGTAAGGATGCTAATACTCAATTACAAGTTTATAAAATGTAACAAAGCCTTTTTTCTCAAGTTGATTCAACTGAAGCTAACTTTTGATTAGACATCTCCTCAAGCTTCTCCTCACATATTTTTCTTTCCTTTTCCTTTTCCTTTTTTTTAGGATCATTTTAAATCCTTTATTTTCTTTTCTTTTTCATGCGAGGATTACTATGTCTGAATAGTCTTTAATAATTTTGTACTTCACTATCATGTTCTTGAAGTTAAAAACTTCTTACCTTCCTTTACTTTATAAATTCATATTAGCTTTGAAGATTTTTCATAAAGCCTCATTATTTTCTTCTTATATGAAACTCTAAGATTCTTAAACTTCAAAAATACAATTTCCTTTTCTTTAAATAGAAAGCACATAGTCTTATCCTCTCATAATAAATATTTAAACTCTAGAATTGACCTTCATTATTAAAGAATTTTACTTAAATTTACTAGAATATTTAAAAACCAAAATATAGTCATCTAAAGTTAGCTTTTAATACCAAAGGTGATGCTAAATTAATTTTTAAAAATACTGCAGATTGGTGGCAAATTAATTTTTTTTTCTTCTTTCTAAGGAAAATTTTTTCCCAAACTTAGATTTTTTTAATAAGTAAAGCATTCAGTAGAAAAAATGCAGGTGGAAAGAAAACAGTAAATGCATAAAATTATGACTATCCTGTAGAGAGTTTTGAGCATCAAACTTGGCTTTGACTCATTGTAGGTACCAATTTAAAAAGTACAGGATTTGAAGCATTAAATAAAACATAATATCAACAGGCCCAGAAAAGGTTAATTAAAAACATAAGAAATAACTTAAAGACACAAAAAAATACTGAAATAAAATTCAACAATTTATATCTACATACAAACAAGTTTAATAATACCACTTACAACAAATATCAATGTCCAAATCATAACAACAACAACAAAACAAATTAAATTACAACAAATGAAAATAGATAATACCCTAAAAACTCATCATTCATTGTCTTCTTCCTTTTCTTCTTCCTCTTCTTCTTCAAAGACTTCAAAGTTATCTTGTACAAAAGGCATAAAATTGGCATGTAGAAAATTCTACAGAGTGGTCACCCCTTAAATATATAACCATAGCCTTTTGATAAGCATTATCAGGCTAAACTCTTTTATGCTGATAGTCTTCATTATGAGCATTCCTTAATTCCAAACCACCTATTCAATTCTGCAATGTTACTATATTCTCTTGGGGAATCATTATCCGGTTCATAATATTTTCAAGGGACATAGTACTTGAAGTAGATGGTTCTGTAGNTACTCAATTCTCTCTTGGAAATGTGAAGAAGAAATCTCTCACCTTGCCTCTCCTCTTACAACTCTAGAAGAACATTGTCTCCAAAACTAACATTCACTCTACCCTAAAGACTCCACACACCACCCACAAGACAAGACTCTCGTCACTTATGAATAATAGTTGTGCCAGCCCCTCATAAAAAATTCCCTCCTTTTCCTAAGAGACATATCTCTCCACACAAAGAGACAAATCCCTTTATCTAAAAGATACATCTCTTCATTCAAGAGCCTTTTCAAAGTGTCTAGATGCATTGAACAACTCAATTAGGCATTTGAATTACTTGAAGCCTTCTAGAACATCTCAAACATACTAAATAACCACCATCACTCATTCAAATTTGTCTCTAGCATTTTTGACGCATGTACTGGTGCCTTTGGGGCCTGGTTAATCGATTTTTGTGCTCCTCTCTAGATTCTGGTGCTTCTAGCACATCTTCTCTGTAAAATGGCACCTCTTGAGCCAGTATGCTGAAAATTTGCGTTTTANACATACTAAATAACCACCATCAACTCATTCAAATTTGTCTCTAGCATTTCTGACGCATGTACTGGTGCCTTTCGGGCCTGGTTAATCGATTTTTGTGCTCCTCTCTAGATTCTGGTGCTTCTGGCACATCTTCTTTGTAAAATGGCACCTCTTGCGCCAGTATGCTGAAAATTTGCGTTTTGACTCCAAGTTTCTTCCTTTTTGCTCATTTTAGCTCCAAATACCTAAAATCAATATAACTACAACAAAATATGAAAATATACTTCTTTCAAGTTCAATATCACCACTTTTAAGCATAAAATGTATACATAAAATTGCACTTTTTTTTGGTGTATCAAAATCCCCAAAACTTAAATGTTACTTATCCTCAAGTAGCTCTTTTACTACCTATGACTATGAGTTATGGTAGAGATTTTAACTTATAAATTTCTATAATTTGGTTAAATTAAAATAGTAGTATAACTTAAGAAAAAATTTTAATAACTTAAGTTAAAACTAGAAGTATAAGAACACCTAGTAGTCAAATTTAGGATTTCTGATTTTTTATTCATTTCAAGAAGAATTGTAATTTGTCATATCAAAGACACTTAGAATGTCCATATAAAAAAAATTGTAAAAAATTTATTAGTAAGGATGCTAATACTCAATTACAAGTTTATAAAATGTAACAAAGCCTTTTTTCTCAAGTTGATTCAACTGAAGCTAACTTTTGATTAGACATCTCCTCAAGCTTCTCCTCACATATTTTTCTTTCCTTTTCCTTTTCCTTTTTTTTAGGATCATTTTAAATCCTTTATTTTCTTTTCTTTTTCATGCGAGGATTACTATGTCTGAATAGTCTTTAATAATTTTGTACTTCACTATCATGTTCTTGAAGTTAAAAACTTCTTACCTTCCTTTACTTTATAAATTCATATTAGCTTTGAAGATTTTTCATAAAGCCTCATTATTTTCTTCTTATATGAAACTCTAAGATTCTTAAACTTCAAAAATACAATTTCCTTTTCTTTAAATAGAAAGCACATAGTCTTATCCTCTCATAATAAATATTTAAACTCTAGAATTGACCTTCATTATTAAAGAATTTTACTTAAATTTACTAGAATATTTAAAAACCAAAATATAGTCATCTAAAGTTAGCTTTTAATACCAAAGGTGATGCTAAATTAATTTTTAAAAATACTGCAGATTGGTGGCAAATTAATTTTTTTTTCTTCTTTCTAAGGAAAATTTTTTCCCAAACTTAGATTTTTTTAATAAGTAAAGCATTCAGTAGAAAAAATGCAGGTGGAAAGAAAACAGTAAATGCATAAAATTATGACTATCCTGTAGAGAGTTTTGAGCATCAAACTTGGCTTTGACTCATTGTAGGTACCAATTTAAAAAGTACAGGATTTGAAGCATTAAATAAAACATAATATCAACAGGCCCAGAAAAGGTTAATTAAAAACATAAGAAATAACTTAAAGACACAAAAAAATACTGAAATAAAATTCAACAATTTATATCTACATACAAACAAGTTTAATAATACCACTTACAACAAATATCAATGTCCAAATCATAACAACAACAACAAAACAAATTAAATTACAACAAATGAAAATAGATAATACCCTAAAAACTCATCATTCATTGTCTTCTTCCTTTTCTTCTTCCTCTTCTTCTTCAAAGACATCAAAGTTATCTTGTACAAAAGGCATAAAATTGGCATGTAGAAAATTCTACAGAGTGGTCACCCCTTAAATATATAACCATAGCCTTTTGATATGCATTATCAGGCTAAACTCTTTTATGCTGATAGTCTTCATTATGAGCATTCCTTAATTCCAAACCACCTATTCAATTTTGCAATGTTACTATATTCTCTTGGGGAATCATTATCCGGTTCATAATATTTTCAAGGGAAATAGTACTTGAAGTAGATGGTTCTGTAGTTGATGTAGAAGGTCTATCACTACCTCCACTTACAGTCCTAGATCCAACAAATGATTCTAACATTTCTTCATCTTTATCAAAATCTACTCTTGATTGTTCACATAAGGTGAAAATCAGTCCAAGATAACCAAAACCATCAGAGATTCCACACATAGCTATACTCTTAGCATTATGAAGAATGAGAGCACCAATATCAATAGCCTTCATTTATTGTACGCAAAAATTTAATACTGCTCACTCTTTGGTTACTTCGCTAATGTGATTCGATAGAAGCAGTTTTGCAGAGATCAAATAATTCCACGCTTTAGATTGTAGATTTAATATGGAAGTGGAAAAATTCACCTTATGATTATTCTTTATTTTCCAAACTCCCCTTCCATCAGTAAGGTAGGCAATAACTTCATCAAGTGCCGAAACAAAAATCACAAATACATAATACTCACATTGAAACTCCTTCCGCAACTGATATAATGCATTAATTATTTCTTGAGTAAATTCAACATTCTTACCTCTAACATACACGTGCTCATCTGAATTCACCCAAAGACTTGCATAAAATTCTCGAACGTCAGGAACAATTACTACTGTGGTGAAGTAGCAAAAAGTCTCCCAGTTGTGAGCTATGTTTAACCTTTCAATAAAAACTCTCGAGTTTGAGAATGCACACTCCTGAACTAGTTTCCTTCTAACAATTTGAATATAATAATTATATTGAGCCTTCAAATTAATAAATAGTCTCACATCAAACCTTCCAAAGTCTTTCCTCTTTTCACTCTTGGATCCATAGTAATTTCTAAATAAATTTACATAAAATCCAACTAATTGCACAATATCATAAATCAAACTCCAAAATAGAAATACTTGGTAAGAAATTTTTCATTTAAAGCTCTTCAAAAACCATAAATTTTTGGATTTCCATAATGTAGGAAAAATCCATTGTGAAAATAAAAAATTTCTAAGTTAAAGTGAAGCTCTTACCAAGGGAAGATGAAATCTAAGACTTTTAAGCCTTCAAATCTTCTCCAATCTAAGAAATAGCAAGCCCTAAGTTAAGTTTTGGCCTTAGTCTAGAGGTAATAGACGACCCAAGTAGTAAAAATGTGGTTTTTTTTTTGTGATTTTAAGGTGATAATTTGAGTTTTGGCTTTAGTCTAGAGGTAATAGATGACCCAAGTAGTAAAAATGAGGTTTCATTTTTTATTTTTGCGATTTTAAGGTGATATGGAATTTTCGGGAAATTGGTGCCTCTGAAGACAAATTTGGCGTCACTGGCGCCAACACCAAAAATTTCAGATTTCCTTTTTATTTTAAGATATGTTGTATACCAAACCATGCCAACCTATAATTAACCTACATTAATATTAATTTTCATAGTTAAATAATTTTGTAACAATATATTTTCACAAACAACACAAAACTAACATTTATATATAAAATCCACCTGTTTACAAACAAACACCTTTCAAACCAATACATAAAATTCAACGTCGAAATCACACCATACAAACAAATGCGGAAGACTAAATATCAAACACTTAACATTAGACACATATAAAGTTTGACAATGAAAATAAAGGAAATTGAACACAAACACATAACACACAAATGTTTTCATAAGTACAAATTTCGTTGTTTAGAGGGTTTAAACATCTTCATCACTTTCATCACCTTGAATATTTTCCATGGATTGGTATTGAACATGTAAGTTATAAAAAATATGGTGAGAAAATTTTTCTGTCGAATCTTCTTCAACCCAAGCATTCTTCTTCAACATATGTACCATTCCTTCTTCCATGCGCCAAGTATTTTTGAATTGTTCCTTCATCCTCCAATCCAAATGATCAAACACATCATAAATGTTTCCGATTGAATTCATAATATTTTGTACATCTTTCTTCAACTTCTTGATATTTTTTAAAATATCATGTGCACTATAAGGAAGGCAAGGTTGAATAGGAGACGAACTATGAGATGATTGATTCATGAGAATGTTCATATTATTTTCCTCTCCATTTTCTATGTAGTTAGTGCAAATTTCATGGTCCATGGGCTTCCAAGGGAGAAGCACTTTTTACCAACTTTCATACGGTACTTGTGATTGGCTACATAGTAGGAATATGGTAGATGGATATCTCAGCCCATGAGTTGATTCGTTTATAATCAAAACCTGAACATATTTTATAATTAAAGCACCCGCATCAATAATTCTTCCAATTTGAATACAATAATTCAAGATGAGGCTTTCCTTGGTCACTTTACTGATTTTCCTGGTAGAAAGAAATTTTGCTAAGATAGAGAAATGTCATGACTTCAATGCAAGATTTGATAATGATGAATAAAAACTTACATGTCTATTATCACTTGTCTCCCAATTTGCATCTTCATCAGTAAGGAATCAATAAACTTTATTTATGTTATCTCTTGTAGGGATAAAATTTGCATAATGACATATTGGGATGCTTTCAATCATAAACAAGTCATTTATTCATGAAGGAGTAAATGATGCCCACCTGCCTTGAACATAAATGTTTCCCTGGTTAATCCCATGAAGATTAGCATAAAACTCTTTTACCACAGGAATGACCACTACAATAGTGGTATAGCATATCCCTTCTCAGCGTCTCTACAGAATTATCTCATCCACTAAAGTACTTGGTGTGTTGAATCCTTGATTCATAAATCCTTGCTCCTTAATTAATCTCTTCTTCAATAGATCCCTATCATATAATTTCTACGGATCANGTCATTTATTCTTGAAGGAGTAAATGATGCCCACCTGCCTTGAACATAAATGTTTCCCTGGTTAATCCCATGTAGATTAGCATAAAACTCTTTTACCACAGGAATGACCACTACAATAGTGGTATAGCATATCCCTTCTCAGCGTCTCTACAAAATTATCTCATCCACTAAAGTACTTGGTGTGTTGAATCCTCGATTCATAAATCCTTGCTCCTTAATTAATCTCTTCTTCAATAGATCTCTATCATATAATTTCTACAGATCGAAACTAATGAACTTTTTGCTATTAAAAATTCCATATCTAGAAGTTTCTTTAGAGTTGGNCCACTAAAGTACTTGGTGTGTTGAATCCTCGATTCATAAATCCTTGCTCCTTAATTAATCTCTTCTTCAATATATCCCTATCATATAATTTCTACGGATCGAAACTAATGAACTTTTTGCTATTAAAAATTCCATATCTAGAAGTTTCTTTAGAGTTGAAAGCCATAAGATTTGAAAATTTTGAGTTCTCTTTTGTTTTACTGACTGGAATAATTCCAAACTACAGTTTTGGGTGTTACAAGGAAGAAAATCCATCTAAAACCACCCAAAATTACCTTTAGAATCTTCCAAACAATCTCGATAACTGTGGCGCTTTTGGTGCAGAATTATGGCGCCTCTGGTGTCGGTTCTTTGTAAAATGGCACCTCTTGCGCCAATTTTGGAGCCTCTAGTGTCAGTGCAGATTTTTGCACCCTTTTACTTATGATCTAAATAAATCTCAAATCTTCCATATAATTTAATAATTATTAATGTTTTAANAGTGTCAATGCAGATTTTTGCACCCTTTTACTTATGATCTAAATAAATCTCAAATCTTCCATATAATTTAATTATTATTAATTTTTTAATGTATTTTCTTAATAAGTAAATCTCTCAAGTTCACAAAATTCTTAAAGAGAGCTTAAATATAGATATATATAATATTACTTATAAAAACAGATTCGCATCATTAACAAAGATAATTATGGGTTACCTCACATAAAGCACTTGATTTTATGTCGTTAGCTCATCAATCCCAGTCTTTACTCTGNAATGTTTTAATGTATTTTCTTAATAAGTAAATCTCTCAAGTACACAAAATTCTTAAAGAGAGCTTAAATATAAATATATATAATATTACTTATAAAAACAGATTCGCATCATTAACAAAGATAATCATGGGTTACCTCACATAAAACACTTGGTTTTATGTCGTTAGCTCATCAATCCCAGTCTTTACTCTAGGTGACCCAACATTATAATCTCTTTAAAATTTGGCCTTTGACCATCAAAATATGGTTTTAGTCTATGCTCGTTTACTTTAAATATCGTTCCAGTTTTTGGATCTTCAATATTAAAACTCCATAAGGGTAAACTCTTACAACAGTGAATGGTCCAGTCCACCTAGACTTAAGTTTTCCATAGGAATAATATCAATCATGTATTATATAATAAAAGTTTCTGTACTGGCTTAATTTCTTTTTTTATTATCTTTCGATAATGCAATTTTTCATTTTCTCTTTATATATCCTAG
>JXCR01103801.1:0-12618 GCA_002079205.1 Phalaenopsis hybrid cultivar | reverse complement strand
GGAAGCTTTTCCCGAACCCAGCATAATATAAACCCTATTTAATTCCTTATATTAAATAGGGGAACTTATCGGCCAATACATTGGTTTCGCAGACCAAATGAATGTCATAACTTTTTTTAGTTTATTTGATCGAGCCTCACCCTCAACTCTTGTGTTCATCCTTCGGGATAGATACAAGATTTGAGGTAAAGCGCTCTTTCATCTAAACTATGAAAATAATGGGGTCAGTTTGACTTCATCTTTTTCAAAACTAATTTTTTTTAAAACGTCCTTCCTAAGCGGGCAACGGGATTTCAATTCCGATGATCGACAGCTTCTTAAGGGCAAACCTCGCACAAAAAATAGTGCCGACACATCTCTAGTTAGGGTAAAGAATAATATTGCTCATTGGCACAACACAATTTGAATACTTCCACAATAGAATTGTTATACGTATTATTGATTTATGATAAGGAGAAAGATATTAAGTATTCAATACTTTTCTTTCACATATACTCAAGTCATCTTTGTAAGTTTTAATTTTATTTTCAAATATCAAAAATACCAAAAAGAATTGAATTTTAATTACTATAAAAATATCTTTAGTTTAAGTAATTGACTTCTTGAAATAGAAAGTTTGTTTATTAGAAGTGCATATTGTGAACACTCCCTGTGGGTTCGATATTCGGTGCTTAATAAAAAATTCCTATATTACTTGATAACGATACATATACTTGCATAGTATCCCAATATATATTAAGTTAAAAAAGTTAAATTTTATTTTCTCCACGATCAAGTTTTTGGTACTATTGTAAAGTAAGGAAAGATAAGTGAAAAATATAATCAAATACATTGTTATACTATTGCATATAAACAGTCAGGATCAATGACGGTAGTATCAACTTTACTTCCCAAGAGAAACCTAACGAGAATATGAGCAGGCAAACTTTCAATTGTTCTTTGAGATCATCTAGCAGATTTGACATCTCTTAGAATTTCCCTCTTCATTTGATGGGATATTGCACATCCCACTCGTTTAAGTAATTCACTGACCAAACAGCCCTCTTTGGTAGCTAGTCTTTAAAATATTGTACTAACTCGGATGATAGGAGCAAGCTTCTTCCTCTCCCCACCATGTCCATAAGGTAACAGTAAAGTAGCAGCAAACTTTTGGATACTTTCATACCCATTGGTGTCTATTAGGGGATGGAACCTACTCCCCCGCAGAAGCAGATAGGACTCTAGCAATCCTAGTTCCTCTTGATGAGGATTTTCATCAATAGACACCTCTTCCAAAATCTGGGCTTTAGCAGCCTTCTAAACCCTTCAACTGCGGTTTCTTCTTTGTGACCAATTTAATGACACATTTCTCAAACTTGACCCAATTTCAAACATTGATGGCGGGACGGTGAATACTTCAGTTGCATCTTCAACGATAATGACCACTATTCTCTTAGAAGAAACGAGAACAACAAAATTAGCATGTGTTGGGGCAGTAGTCTTTACCTTCATGTAAGAAAGGAAATCCTGAAAACAATTCAGGTTGAACTCAACAGACGGCTCCTGAACTTCTAGAGCAATAACTTTCATTATAATAAAGGGAGCCTTTTCAAACACAACTTATACTTCATCGAATCCGGCTCCAAACTTGATAGTGGGAGCAACATTACAGGCATCACAGCTTGTCGGCAAGTTGCAAGAGAAAGTGAGCGTAGGGAACGTCATTGCAACAACTTTAAAAAGAAAGGTCTTGAGTTATTTATTTGGTCAATACCTTGTAATGTTAGTGTGAACACTAAAAATTAACAAAGGTCTCTTTGTAAACTGGGTAAAATTTATTTAAATTAAGTTTGTGGAGGTTTTAAAATTTTATAAAAATAGTTTGAAAGTAGAAGGATTTAATTAATTAAGTAAGAAAAGTTAAAGAGAAAGCGTAGCATGACACAATTTGATTTTACTTGCAAAATAACAAACCAAATCCAAAAAGAGATGAAAGGGAAAGTAAAGTCTTATGACCCAGTGTGGTACTAACTTCACAATGCATATCGCCCAAGAGAAACTAGTCCACCAACACACTTATTGGGGGTTTGACCCCACACAAAGATTAAAAGTCCTAATGAACTCCTGAACCTCTCTGTTCAAAGGTGATTGAATTGATGGTCCTGAAGTCTAAAAGATTTGACCGTACTTACCCAAGAAAGAAATGGCGGAAGCATGCTAACGGAAGAAGGGTAATTTGGTCCATAAGGGACATGGACACATTACTGGTGTATGAAAAAATAATCTTTAATTCAAATAGAGAGAAAAGCCTATCCCTAATGGAGTCGCCAAAATCTTGTGGCACTATTTTAGCGGAGGTCATCCTGTGGAAGCTGTCAGTCGCCAGAATGAAAATCCTGATGCCCACTTTGAAGGGACATTTAATTTACAAAAATTTTTAATTATAGAAAAATATGAAATCAAACCATTCTCATATCTTTCATAATTTAAATGAAAGTGCGCCTCACCTTAAGCTATATATCCATCTTGAAGGATAGACACATGGCTTGACAGTGAGGGTTAATCAAATAAAAAAAAAATATATGACATATGTTTGGTCTGCTAAACCATTTTATTATAAACCAACAAGTTCCCTTATTTAATATGAAATATTAAATATGGTTTTTTTTAATCTGGGTTCAGAAAATCATCCTATAGAGGCAAGCCCCTATAGTTAATTACATTTTAGATAACCGAAGTCACCTAAGAAAACTCTCGATAAGAATCAGGGGAGATTATCTTCAAGAAGTTCAAAGAATAAGACTTTTCACTAATATCAGACAAAGAGGTGTGAAATGGGAATTGCTCAAATTTAAAATATTTTGTTTTTGGTATCCAAAGGAAGAAGAGCTAAGGGATGTCACAGATCTTGTGGAGAACCTCAGTGACTTCCCAATGTACCCTATGGTTTTGTTTCAATTTAGAGGAGAAATATTTACATGTTTCATCATGCCAATTTTATTAATTAGGGCTTATATTTGTGTGAGACAATCACACAAATAGTCTGAAAGATATAAGGATTTAGGTCGTGACAAACAAAAACCAGAAAATCCTAAAACAGGTTTGGACTTAAATTGTATAGCAGGACTATACAAAGGCCTAAGGATAAGTTGAGGATTTATGTCGCACTAGGCAGACAACCTAAAAATCTTATGGCTCAGTTATTTAATTTTAAGGAATGGTTTAGCTGGTGTAGACATGTTTTGTTCTTGAAGATGATCGTGCTCCCCACAATGCTTGCTCCAAGCTCCTCGTCGTGGAGAGTTTAAGTTTTAGAAGTGTCAAAATGTAGAGATTGGGAGAAGTATCAAGTTCAGAGGTCAATTTTTCTAATGTGTCATGTTCTGATGTCAAATCAAGTGTTTCCTAAGGTCATGGTTATTTAAATATTATGGGGAGGGTTAAAGTTGATTAGATCGACAACAGTTAGGATCCTACGGTTCCCTCGTTCTGGTATCACTATTTTCTTTTGAACTTAGCTTAAACTAGTTGTGAAACTCATTTAAATTATAAAGATCTCATTAGCAATTGTGTGTTACCTCCTCTGAGGGACTCCCGTAAATTCAAAGGGTCATTTTAAATTTAGTGAAATTTCAAAGGATTTATGGTTATCTTTGAAACAATTTATTTTAGATTTTGAAAATGTTGATTAATTTTTGAAAAGTTGTTCTGATTTTGCAAGTGAAGGAAAGTACTCAACCAGACAATTATAATATTGTAGAAAAACTAAACTAAGAATAGTTGAAGGTTTAACTAACAAACCCCAAGTTATGACTTAATGAGTCTCTAAAGATCTTAATGGATGATTCTAGAACAAAATATAGCAAGTTCAATTTGTCCATCAAAGTATTCAAGAGATTTCAAAGTATTCAATGGATGACCCTAGAGTGCTTTGAAGATCTCTTAAAATACCTGAGTTCATTATGAGCTTATCATATTGTTTTATTAATCATCCTAGCAAAATTAAAATTACCTTATTACTCGGTAAACTTTGACATTTTAATCATTCCAAGGGCAGGGTACTCAATTAATAAGTTGATATTTTACTTAAAAGTTATGTGGGTGAATGCCCCTAAGGCAAGTTTTAGTCATTAAAGATTTGATACCCACCACTAAAGTTGGGCTTGATGGTGTTAATCATCAACATTACCTTCTAAATCCCATCAAAACAAGTTTTAAAATCAAGCCTAGATCACTACCAAGCCCTTTAATGAATTTAATGGGAGAAAGATTTGACATATGTTAGAATTTTAATTTAGGTGATATAGATTCTGATTAAAAGATGTCAGATCATTTATTAATTGCGGACTTAATCATAAGTGGAACATCCTCTCCCTAATTTAAGCCCATCACTTGAGAATCATTTGATTTTGATCAACTTCCAAATATGATAATTTAACAAGTTGTAATTTTATTCTTATCATGGGAAGGTGGCAAGTTGGTCTCTACCTCTTACCAATTATGTTTCAATCATCGAAACATGTTAAATTAAGATCAAAATTGCCTATTTCCCTTTTGAATAATACTAAATTTTGATTAAGTGACCAAAAGCCTAAAATAATAACTTTACCCTTGGGGCTCTTCACCTCATAACTCATGAAGCATAATTCAAGTGATTTAAGAGATTTTTATAGTACTCTAACCATAGGGTAATTAAAACATTAGAGGAGAAAATGTGGTTTTTTTATATTTTAATTTGATTAATTATTTTAACTTAGAAAATAGGATTTTTCTTTTTTTTATAAATGAGCAAAGTGAAGCTTATGGTTTATGAAAAAAGTAATAGATGTTCGCTTAGGTCAGAGAAAACACTACAAACCATAATTTTTTGAATCAACATTTTAAAATAATTTTATAATTATTTAATGATTTTTATTATTTTAATTAAACATATAATGTGTTTTATCTACAAAAATTACTTTTAATAATTTTTTTAAACCTTTCTGAGTCCAAAAAACTCAGAGAAATAAATTTTATATTTTTATGATTTTAGTTTATTTATTATAATTATTTTAATGAAAAAATAAAGGTAAAAATTTTCTTAAGCCTTTAGAAATTTATTTTTTACTTAAGAAAATTAGAAAAATATTTTAATGAGTCCCAAGTGATCAAGGAACATTCTGAAATATTTTGGTATTTTTGAAAATTTTTAGTTATTTTTAATTATTTTTAATTCAAAATAGAGCTAAGAAAATAAAGTATTTTATCAAAAATGATTTTTATTTTTCTTATGTCCTCCTAATTACAAGGAACTTAGAAAATAACTTTTCATAATTTTTCTAAGTGTAATTAATGTAATATAATTATTTTTGTGCNCATTACCTTCTAAATCCCATCAAAACAAGTTTTAAAATCAAGCCTAGATCACTACCAAGCCCTTTAATGAATCTAATAGGAAAAAGATTTGACATGTATTAGAATTTTAATTTAGGTGATATAGATTCTGATTAAAAGAAGTGAGATCATTTATTAATCGTGGACTTAATCATAAGTAGAACATCCTCTCCCTAATTTAAGCCCATCACTTGAGAATCATTTGATTTTGATCAACTTCCAAATATGATAGTTTAACAAGTTGTAATTTTATTCTTATCAAGGGAAGGTGGCAAGTTGGTCTCTACCTCTTACCAATTATGTTTCAATCATCCAAACATGTTAAATTAAGATCAAAATTGCCTATTTCCCTTTTGAATAATCCTAAATTTTGATTAAGTGACCAAAAGCCTAAAATGATAACTTTACCCTTGGGGCTCTTCACCTCATAACTCATGAAGCATAATTCAAGTGATTTAAGAGATTTTTATAGTACTCTACCCATAGGGTAATTAAAACATTAGAGGAGAAAAATGTGGTTTTTTATATTTTAATTTGATTAATTATTTTAACTTTGAAAATAGGATTTTTCTTTTTTTATATAAATGATCAAAGTAAAGCTTATGGTTTATGAAAAAAGTAATAGAGGTTCGCTTAGGTCAGAGAAAACACTACATACCATAATTTTTTGAATCAAAATTTTAAAATTATTTCATAATTATTTAATGATTTTTATTGTTTTAATTAAACATATAATATGTTTTATCTACAAAAATTACTTTTAATAATTTTATTAAACCTTTATGAGTCCAAAAAACTGAGAGAAATAAATTTTATATTTTTAAGATTTTAGTTTATTTATTATAATTATTTTAATGAAAAAATAAAGGTAAAAATTTTTTTAAGCCTTTAGAAATTTATTTTTAACTTAAAAAAATTAGAAAAATATTTTAATGAGTCCCAAGTGATCAAGGAACAATTAGGAACATTTTGAAATATTTTGGTATTTTTGAAAATTTTTAGTTATTTTTAATTATTTTTAATTCAAAATAGAGCTAAGAAAATAAAGTATTTTATCAAAAATGATTTTTATTTTTCTTATGTCCTCCTAATTACAAGGAACTTAGACAATAACTTTTCATAATTTTTCTAAGTGTATTTAATTCAATATAATTATTTTTGTGGCAAAATACAATGTTTTCTTAGAAAATCAATTTTTGTTCTTAAACTTAATCAAATAATTTTCAAATTTTTACAATGGGTTAACATGATTTTTACACACAATGTGGAATTGATTTTGTTGATTTTTTTATTAATATTGAATTAACAAAAAATAAAAGAAAATATATGCACATAATCAAAAGTAAAAATTTATAAAATTATTCAAAACATCATGATATTTTCTTAAGCTTCTCTGACCATAAGAAACCTACTAAATTATTCCCATAATTTTCTAAATAGTATTTAAATTTATGTAATTAAAATAAGGCAAAATAGCCATCTTAATTTGAGAATTGGGTTAGAAGCACAAAGATGCTCTCTGACCTTAGAAAAATTAGAGGACATAGCCCCCGTGATATGGAATGAACCCTAAAAATTTCAAGTCATGGTGAGCAATGCTTGATCATATTGAATTAAAATGACTCGACAGAGTTAAAAATCAGAGAGTCAACAAATAATTTTCATTTTTAGTCCACATTTTTCTCCTCTGTTCACTGAGCAATACATTCTTTTTACTTTTTTTTTATAATTTTTCTTTACAAAGCTATGATTTTTCAAAGTTCTAGAATTAAAATAAATCAGAAATCCCTATTTTTCTACTTATCCAGCTCAGCCTCCGCGTCAATCTTATCTGCTTCGAGTTTTACATGCGGAGCTTTGCTATTTGACGCCACTAGACACATCAGCTGCCACACGGCCTCCGTTTCACGTACCAAGAGTTCATCTATCATCATCCCCAAGTGTCCAAACCTGAGAACCATTCACACTAAAACCCTAAGATCTTTGTCTAGACTCAACCAAATCGCATGGGGTTTATTTTTAAACCTTCATCTACTCAAGATGCATCTATCCATACGGTTAATCAAGCATGAAATCAAGCCATTACTCTTGAAGAATCAAATTAAGCTCAGTTTAGGGTTGAGGCTCAATACCTTTATCTGAGAGGGGAGGCCTCAATTAAATGGTTGTAGTAGCTTCGGATGGACCCAACAATCCTCTAGATGAGTTCTCAGGCAATGGTGAATTGTCTAGCTTTGATTTTGATCAAGCTCAATTTAAAGTGTTGGTCTAGAGCAATATTAGAGGATGTTTAGGAGGGATCTTTTGTGGGGAATCAACTCCTCTTGCTCTGAAGATGGTGTGGGCACAGTTAATTAGAGTTTAGTGGACTTTGGAGGTGTGGAGAAATTTTTCCTGGTTTGAGCTGAAATTTCGAGTTCAAAATTGGGCTCTCACAGGGGGAACTGGAGGGGAAAAATGGTGGGCTTGAGCTGAAGAGTTCTCAAAGAGTCTCTGGTGAGATTTTGACAGAAATTCCCTAAGGATTTTGATTCTCTCCCCTTTGGCCATGAAGGGGGTTGTTTAAATAGAGGAGCTTAGGGTGGCCACCAAGGGCAATTGATTGGTGCTAAATAGTACTTAGGTGGAGGGATGAAAATCCCTAGTGGCCAATCAGACTTAGCTAGCTCAAGTGAGTTTAAATTTGTGTTTTGGTCAATGGGACTCCCTTGGGCTGGCTATTTGCAGTAGTTGAGGTGGTGGCTGGCCAAGGTTCATTTATTTCTTGGCTTAAGTAGGTCAAGGGGTGGCCAAACACTAACCTAACGCTAGTGGGTTTAGGCGACCATCTGCATTAGTCTCTCAGAAGATCATGGGAGCAAAGTCAACAAGTTTGGGTTCAAGGTTGTGAGTGAGATGTAATGCCAAGTGAGTGATAGTGCAAGCACCTGCCCAAGAGCAACACCCAGAGGGTTGACCCCTAAGGCCAAACAATCATATGGGGACTCCCCTTGAGCTCCTCATATTGGCCCCACCTACTAAGTGCTAAACGTTATGACCAATAAGTGGAACTTCTAGTTAAGAAAGGAAGAGTTTAGAGTTTCTAATGGTGAGGGTTCCTTTTCTAGTCTTCTAGGAATAGTCAAAAGGAAAGTCCTATGGCTAGACCCTGGGCTACTAAAGGGAAACTAGACCTCAACCAATAGTAATTTAAAAATTTCCTAATGCACCACTGAGGAGGACGTAGTGTAGAAATGTCAACCATAGCAAGCACAGGCCTTGGAGCAACAGGAAAAGAGACGTGCTAAAGAAACAACTACGATGCTAGTTTTGATTCATAAAGAAAAACTTTACAACCCGAAATTAAAATATACTTCCACCAATCCACCAATCACAGAGGACGAGCTAGAGACATTTATAGGGTCTACATCTTTCGGGATCCCCAATGAGCTTTGTACGAGATGACTTTTGTGTAATGCAAAAATCTCAAGGAGAACACCATCAACGAGAGCATTTACAGAATTCTTGGAGTGTAACATCCTCCACCCGGAGAGGTATGGAATGCTTGAAGAATACGAACAACCATCATGAGGTTCAAAAGTGCAGACCACACAGAAGTCAAGCCATACATACCACAATTTGTAGAGCAACCACCGTCTTGGATTCCTCCAGAGGATGAGACAGAGGAGCGACCCTGAAATTTGCAAAAGATTCCTACAACAGATTTAGAGAGAATGTACATGATTTGGAAACAAAGGTTTGAGTATTATGAAAAAATTTTAGGAAAATTCATTAATATCCTAGAAAGATTGGAACTACATACGGAAGTATTCTCAGAAAGTGGTGAAAAAAAGATTCTACATTACGTTTTGATTTAAGAGATAAAGGCCAAGCTAGTTTATTGATGAAGAAGACATATGTGGTCATTGTTACTACTTTGTCATCCAGTGTGGTCGTTGTTACTACTTTGTCAAAGAAAGGGATTGGTACCCCTGGGGCATTCTGAGATATGATGAGGTGGATCCCCTGTCATTCGCAATAAAGGGCATGATTAAGAGGAAAGCAAGATGGAGTATCCTGATAGTAGATTGCATCCCGTATAGTTGCATCATCAACATTTATGAAGAAGGGGACTGCATACCTCCCCACATCGATCACCACAATTTTGTCAGACAGTTCTGTACAGTTTCAATCATGAGCAAGAGCAACATCCTATTCGGAAAAGATATAGATATTGTTGGACCCGGAGAGTTTAGAGGTTCAGTGTCAATTCCACAATTGTTTGGTTTAGTGTTGATTCTAAAAGGAAATGGAGCAGACCTGGCGAAACACTGCATTCCTCGCATGCCACACCGCAGTGTTTCAGTTACACTACGAAGAATGAATGACAACAAGTTACCATATGGATTCCAACCAGATCTAGAATTGGAAGAACTACAATCGTATGAGCTATGAGATAGATGTACCTATAAGTATACATGAAAGGACCTTTGTTCTGAAGACGGGCTTAGATAGTTAGCTTGATCACAAGCTTACCCCAGGGGACAGACACATGTTACTTTTTGCACTGCATCAGGGCAGAGAGGATATGATATATGATACTACAGCTTTCACCAATGTATTCAACATATTATTTTGGACAACTTTGACATATGATCGGTTGTACTGCATGTTTAAAGTCATTTAACACAGTTCATTTTAGATTTAAACATATATTGTTAACTTGCCTTTTTTGTGCGATATATGAAAAGCCACATAACTACGTGTTGGTCCTAAATTATAACAAACAAAGAACGATACAAAAAGAATATAATAATAAATGAAATTTAAAATTCAAAATTAAAGGAAGTAAAAAAAAATGAATTTGATAATCTTAATAACATAAATAATAAAATAGTAAACAATTTTCCTCGAGATTTTGTACTCCATGTCTCTCTCACATTCTGTGTTCTCTGCACGAATTCTCAGAATTCACACTTCACACAAATTTCACAAGTCTTCATATTCTTCTCACAAAGTTTCACACTCTGCATAAGATTCCACAAATTTTGCGCACTCTTTCCATGAATTCTTCGCACTCACAATGTTCCATGGATTAGTACCTAAATTCTGATTCCCATCTTTTGAGATAGGTGTTAGTTCCCCTTAATTGGAGTAAGGCATCCTATTCTCATCTTTTCGAGATCAGTGTGAGATCCCCTTAAATGGATTAATGCTTACGATTCTCATTATGTGGTTGGTAGCTAAAATTTAATTCTCATCCTAGGATCATTACCTAAATTTTGATTCTCATCTCCTGAGATAAGTGTGAGACTCCATTAAATGGAGTAAGGTATCCTATTCTCTTCCTTTCAAGATCAGTGTGAAACCCTCTTAAATGGATTAAGGCTTTCAATTCTTATTCCAAGGTTTGTACCTAAATTCTAATTCCCATCTTGGGACCAGTCCATAAAGTCTTATTCTCATCTCTTGAGATAGGTGTGAGCCCCTTAAATGGAGTAAGGCATCCTATTCTCATGCTTTCAAGATTGGTGTGATACCCCCTTAAATAGATTAAGGCTTCTGATTCACATTTTGAGGTCGATATCTAAATTTCAATTCCAATCTTAGGATCGGTACCTAAATTTTGATTCCCATCTCTTGAGATAGGTGTGAGACCCCCTTAGTTTGAGTAAGACATCTTATTCTTATCCTCCTAAGATCAGTGTGAGACCACATTAAATGGAGTAAAGCTTTTGATTCTCATTATGGGTACCTAAATTCTAGTTTGCATTTTGGGGTCAGTACCTGAATTTTGCTTCCCTCAGCTACCTCTTCGGTTGGATGTGAGTCCCTGAGCCTTCCTTCCAAACATAGCAAATTGAAAATTTTGAGATCAGTGTGAGACCCCCTTAAATGGAATTGGGCTTTTGATTATGGTTCCTAAATTCTGGTTCCTTTTCATTTTCTCTTGAGTTGGGTGTGAGTCCTAGAACTTTCCTCCTCAATGTAGCAAATTTAAAATCTTTTTGTGATAGGCCTCCATCCTATTCCCTTTCTTCACCTCTTAAGATGGATGTGAGTCCCCGAGCTTTCCTTCCTAATGCGACACCTTTCATTACCTCTTGGGTTGGATGTAAGCCCTCGAGCTTTCCTTCCCAATGTAGCATCTCTCTGTGCTTTTCATCTCGACGCGGTCTTTTCATACATCCTTAATTCACGAAATTTTCTTTAAGTCAAAATAAAATTAAATTTTAATTAAAATTAAAATGGTTTTTTTTTTAATTGAATAAATTTTTCTTCGTAACAGTCGCTATTTTGGATGGTTGTCTCTGGAAACTTGTCTTTTAATCCCTAATGGGAGTCCCTGTCTACTCCCTAGCGAAAGCTTGTTCCATTTTATCTCTTTTCTTCTCTGAGCATGTTGGCTTAGGCAGTCTATTATTTTGTTGACTAATCATTCAACGCCAATATGTGTGGTGTGCTTCCCCAGCACACCACACCTATTGGGAGTCAATTTGTTGATCTCACCTTTAGTTGAGGCCTAGTTTCTTCCTTGAAGCCTAGGATCTAGCCGTAGGGCTTTTTTGTTGACTATTCCTTGAAGAGTATTGAAAGAACTCTCATTATTAGAAATTCTAAAACTCTTCTTTGCTCATCGTAAAGTTCCACATGTTAGTTCTAACCTCTAACACTTAGTAGGTGGAGCCATTATGGGAGAGCTTAAGAGGAGTCCCTATAAGACTGTTTGGCCTTAAGGTTAGCCTTGGGTGGTGTGGTCTTGGTCATTCTTGCATACACACACTTGATACCCTTCATCTTCACTCACAACCTCAACCCTTAACCAAACATGCCTAGCTTGATCCCTTACTCTATTGGAAACTCATGTGGATAGTACCCTAAACCATTTACCCTAGGCTATGACTTGGCTAAGACCAGCACATGGAGGATCCAAAATGGGAGTTCCTTTGGTCTCATGGCTCAAAAAGGGGTAATTTTATGGTTAACATCTTCAATTAATCTCATCCTGCCTAAATACCCAATTTATCCTTTTGCCACAAAAATTCTCAAAATTACCAAATTGTTGAAACCCTAAATTTTTAAAAACTACCCAAACCACCCAATTTTTTCCAAAAATCATCTAAAACTCTTTCAAACCATTTAAATTGCCCAAAATATTCCAAAATTTCAAAAATTCTTAAAATACCCCTAACTTTTCCAAAACTATCAAAATGCCCTTAGTGGCCCAAATTTTCCCAAAACCTCTTAAAATCATTTCAAACACTTAAAACCAATCTTGACCACTCA
>JXCR01103796.1:99543-177137 GCA_002079205.1 Phalaenopsis hybrid cultivar | reverse complement strand
TAGTAGTAGCTCTAATGACAGAGTTGTGATTATGGGTGATTAAATCATTAAAATGTGTGGACTCTTTAGATATCTCGGGTCTATTGTTCAAAGATGCTGATATAGATGAGGATGTTGTTAGTAGAATTCAAGCTGGTTGGTTGAAGTGGAGGAATGCATCGGGTCTATTGTGTGATAGAAAAGTACCGCTTAAACTGAAAGGAAAATTTTATAAGATGGCGGTGAGACCTGTAATGCTCAATGACACATAATGTTGGCCTTTAAAAGAGAAGCATAAAACAAAGTTTAAGTATTGTCGGGATGAGAATGCTTAGATGGATGAGTGGCTTAAAACTTAGAGACAATGCAAAATGAATATCTCTGTGATAGAGTTGGTGTAGCTTAGTGGTGGATAAAATTAGAGAGTCGTATTACATGGTTTGGTCACACTAAATGTCGACCATCTGATGATCTANGTGATAGAAAAGTACCGCTTAAACTGAAAGGAAAATTTTATAAGATGGCGGTGAGACCTGTAATGCTCAATGGCACATAATATTGGCCTTTAAAAGAGAAGCATAAAACAAAGTTTAAGTGTTGTCGGGATGAGAATGCTTAGATGGATGAGTGGCTTAAAACTTAGAGACAAAATGCAAAATGAATATCTCTGTGATAGAGTTGGTGTAGCTTAGTGGTGGATAAAATTAGAGAGAGTCGTATTACATGGTTTGGTCACACTAAATGTCGACCATCTGATGATACGGTTAGGAGAGTAGATGTTTTAGATTTGACTTTATGTTAAGAAAGACAGAGATACACCTAGAAAGGCTTAGGCATATTGTATATAAGATGATCTTAGTTTATTATAATTAAATGAAAATATGACACTCAATAGCATGCAATGGAGAAAAAGAATTCATATGACCCTACTTAGTGGGATAAATGTTTGTTGCTGTTGTACTACATAGCAAGTTTACCATCTCTTGTATTGCTCAAGAAAAAATGAATGAAACTGGGGTTTCTTGAAGCTGCTCTCAAATGGTTGACATTAGGCTACTGATGATGATGAAGGATGATCCAATATGATAGATTTCACTAACATGTATCAAGTTAAAAGAGAACATAATGCTTAGATGTCCAGTATCTTTTGTTTTCTCTACAGGTTCTTGCTATGTTGTTACATCATGCATAATTCTACTCATTCTCTGTATTGTCAGGGGATCCATTGTATGACTTGATTCCAATATACTTGGATGTTTTCCGTGGAGACATGTGCCTTATGAATAAACTTTTGGAACATTACAATCTTCCTCTCATCACCAGTAAGCTGAATCATGACGAACTTTCTTCGGGACTAACAGAAAATGATAAGTTTAAGAGGCTTTCATACCGTGCCATGTAAGATACAATGCAACCTGGTATTTATTCCAAATGCTCTCCCTCCTGTGTTGAATTAGACACTTGAGTTACAATTTCCAAATATTCCTTGCTTCAGTATAGTTTTCTTAGCTGGATTGTGCGATTCTCTATCATACTTTCACACTGTTGAGAAAACCGTCCATTTCTCTCAGCATTTGTTATTTTTTTTTATTATTTTTTGGTCATTTACATACATACTACCCAATCCCTATTTATTTACATGTCTAACATCTAAACTTAGTTTTTTACATTTATACCACAGTTTTTCATATCACTTCCAAAAATAAACTTTAAAAAAATGAAATACACCTTTTTATGCATAGATATGGTGGTATATACGTAAAAATTGAAGTTTAAGTGTTAGATATGTAAATGCATCAGAATTGAGTGGTATGTATATAAATTTAACTTTTTTTTTTTCGTCTTTTTTGTTCATTTCTCTGAGCATTTATTCACANGAAGTTTAAGTGTTAGATATGTAAATGCATCAGAATTGAGTGGTATGTATATAAATTTAACTTTTTTTTTTTTTGTCTTTTTTGTTCATTTCTCTGAGCATTTATTCACGTTCCTGCTCGTACAGGTGCTACTGTATTTTACACGAGGACAACGTCCTCGGAGCCATTTTTAGTTTGTGGAAGGAACTGAGAACGGCCAAGTCATGGGAAGAAGTGGAAGAGGCCGTGTGGGGAGGATTGAACAACTACCAACACACCGATCTATGATCTAAACTTTTGGTAAAATATTCATTTCAATTAATTTATGAAAAATATTGGACTCTGTATCAATTTATAGTGCATTCCTCTTCAATTTCCATTCTTTTGTGTAATCTGAATGGCTGAAAATACGTCTAAGAAATTTTTCATTTAAATTCGTAAAAATATATGTTTGAATCCTTGATCTAATAAACCCCTGTAATTCTCATCTTCAACGACTATGTTAGGAAGCCATTTTTTCTCATTTTGATTGTTCTTTGATCTGGTTTATTCANAATATTCATTTCAATTAATTTATGAAAAATATTGGACTCTGTATCAATTTATAGTGCATTCCTCTTCAATTTTCATTCTTTGTGTAATCTGAATGGCTGAAAATACGTCTAAGAAATTTCCCATTTAAATTCGTAAAAATATATGTTTGAATCCTTGATCTAATAAACCCCTGTAATTCTCATCTTCAACGACCATGTTAGGAAGCCGTTTTTTTCTCATTTTGATTGTTATTTGATCTGGTTTATTCTGTTTCTGCTTGCTTTTGCTCTCAGCATTTTGTTTCACTTGTTATTTATTCATTCTGATAAAAAAAATGCTTTCAGCATTGTAGTTTTATTGTCATCATCCTCAGTTGAATATCAATAAAAACTTTAAGGGGGTGTTTTGGCTACATCCAAGATTTATTTCATTAGAATCTTAGTAAATCCGACTAATCTGGATTTTATCAAAGCAGGATGCTTTTAAATCCAGAATTATATTTGGTACACTTATGATTAAATCCAGATAAATCCTTCAGAAATGTTTGACGACAAAAGAGGCGATGAGGTAATGTGTCTTTCGTTTTCATTAAATCTCTTAAATCTGNTTATCAAAGCAGGATGCTTTTAAATCCAGAATTATATTTGGTACACTTATGATTAAATCCAGATAAATCCTTTAGAAATGCTTGACGACAAAAGAGGCGACAAGGGAAGCCACGAGGTAATGTGTCTTTCGTTTTCATTAAATCTGTTAAATCTATCTCTCAGTCGGATTTACTAAGGGAGTGTTCAAATTTTAAATAAGATATATATTAGGATTTAACCTTAATGCTGCCAAATGCAAAAAATGTGATAAAACAGAAGTTTAAGGGTCCGTTTGGGGCAGCTTATAAGTGCAGGCGGTGTTTTGAAAGTGTTGCCGTACTGTTTGGTTCGCGCGTTTCGCCAGCTTATCCGAAACTGCGTTTGAGTTTTTATACTAAACGCAGGCCGCGGGTCGACTCCTGCAGCCGGCCCGCAGGCCGCGTTTCAGGATAAGCAGCTTATCGTGAAACGCACAAGTTGCCCCAAATAGACCCTAATTTNGTCCGTTTGGGGCAGCTTATAAGTGCAGGCGGTGTTTTGAAAGTGTTGCCGTACTGTTTGGTTCGCGCGTTTGGCCAGCTTATCCGAAACTGCGTTTGAGTTTTTACACTAAACGCAGGCCGCGGGTCGACTCCTGCAGCCGGCCCGCGGGCCGCGTTTCAGGATAAACAGCTTATCGTGAAACGCACAAGTTGCCCCAAATAGACCCTAATTCTGTTGTCTTTTAAATTTAATTTTTCCTCCCTTTTGAAATAAATCCCGGATTTATTAAATTTGGTTATTATGTGGATTTAAAGGATTTAAGTGGGAAGAAAACACATCTCTCATGGGTTTATCACTTCTCTTTTCACCAAACACCTTAAAGGGGATTTAATTGGATTTAATTTTAATCGAATCAACTATTCTTTTTCTGGATTTAATGCATTTGGATTTACATAATGTATTAAATTTTATTTAACTTAAATCCTGGGTGCTGCCAACACCCCCTAAATCCAAATAATCCTCAAAACTGAGAAAAAAATGGGATTTTGCTCTTTTATTTTCTATGTTTGTCTGGATTTATGTTAGATCCAGATAAATTCAGATGTCAACATTTTGACAAGGTGCCACTAAACACCCTCTAAATGTATAAATTACTAAACTCCTCTGCCATAAAAATGGAAAAAATTTACGTGCGATAGACGTACGCATCGCTGCGTACGAGATTGAGGTTATATCGAGGGTACAAGGGGGTTATATCCGCGGTATAACCCCTTGTAATCTCCCTGCAACTTTCTATAACTTACATGTAACATACTAATAAATTCTTAATATATGATAACAGAAGCGCGAAATTTATTTTAGGTTACAAAATGTTATAGGGATGTTACAATGGGTTATACCGCGAATGTAACCCCCTTGTACCCTCGGTATAACCCCAATATCGTACGCAGCGCTGCGTACGTCTATCGCACGCAAATTTTCCATGTTCCATCAATTAAGCACCGATATTTTAGAAATATTCAACAAAACTTATCATCTGACTCCGTTTGGCAATGTGGCATTGTGCGTTGCACGTTGTTTTATATGTTGGTGCCGGCAGAGTACCAAGTGATTATTGTAGGGTAATTTATTATCTAAAATATTGTAAGCTTTATAAATATTTGGTTATTAGTAGCATAGACATGGGGACGAAATGTCTCAAATAAATGTCATAGCAAAGCTTATATTATTATGATAGTATGGTGCAACTTAATAAATGTCTCAAATAAATGTCATATCAAAGCTTATATTATTAGTAGCATAGACATGGTGTTTCGAGAAGGAAGAAGTACGCACTTGGAAGTATTACCAGTCATTGAAACGGTTATGTGAATGATAAATGTGATAACAAAATTATTTCATTTACAAGATTGAATTAAACGAAATAAAGAAGTAATGATATGCATTAGCTAGTTAAAATTGGACAATCAGCCTAATTTAGGGTGTGATCTAGGTCAGAAAACCAAAATACCCAAAATATCATGTACTAACCCCTTCTAAAGCAAGGGCAGTGTTGTAATTTATTTTTGGTTGTCATATTATCTATAATTAGGAGGGTTCATTTATGTAGAAGAGTTTTTTGGTTCCCTTCTCTTGTAAACCTATTCTTCATGGAATAAAATGGGTCTAAGAGCCCTAGAACACCAAGTGCTCTTCTCTCTCTCTCTCCGCTCTATTCCTTGGGTGTGATCTATCAGACAAATTTGGATATAACAATACAAGTTTTTTATTTATATGAGAGAGTAATTTAGTCTTTTGCCCCTCTTAAAATATCACCCTGCTCTTCATTGTTCTATCTCCTCTCATGTTGCGTAATAAGAAGACAGTTTGGCCCCCCTAAAAAAAGAGGCTGGTTCCACCACCATACGAGTCCCGCTAAAGGATTTAGTGCACTATGGAGATGTTTGGTAGCCGGATTTGAGCAAGACTTACATGATATTTAATGTAAATTTAATTAAATAAAAAAATTTCACAAATTAAACTTGAAATTGCTAAATCCAATTTTTCCTCATTCTGTTATTTTTTTTTAATGTAAATTCGAATTTATTAAATTCAATTATTATGTGGATTTAACACATTTAGCTTAGCAAGAAAATTATAGGAGTGAATTTATGTCAAACATCATAAATCTTAGAGGCAGTCAAACACCTCCTATAAAAGACAATTCATAACATGAGACCATTTTAATGTGCTTATTAACAACATTCATGCATGTCACGCACCTCAAATTGTATAGTGGTAACAAAGTAGACGAACGACAGCATACAAATTGTTAGATTACATACTTATAATTCGTAAATCCTTCAAAACTTTCATGACTTGTGCTGAAATAAACCAATTCCAATTGGATCAAATTGGAGAGCAGTGGTGAGAGGAGAACTGTCAGATCAAATTAATCTCGAAACATACACACATACTTCATCCGAACATTAGGATTTATTTAGGACTTCATAGACTATTAATATTACACATAAACCAATACATCATCGTTGACAATCATCTATAAACTTTCTCTCTCCCTCTCTCTCTCCCAGCAGCTGCTTTCTTTGCACCAAGAAAAGGAGGTTGCTTAAGACATACAAAGACCCCTGAAAGTCCCATCTTGCTCCTCCTGCTCCAATCCCACCCAAAAACCATTGAGGAAGGTACCCTTGTCTTTCTTCTCCATCCTCCCATCCTCTTTCAAAGACTTTAATTTTTTCATGCTTTTAAGGCAAAATAAATAAAAATGAGATTAGGTTTGCGGGTGGAATCGAACGGAATTTGACGGTAAAACAACAAAAATGTTATCATCAATAAATCCTACATAAAGTGGGATCAGATTGGTGGTCTTTGTATGTTGTGATTCCATTGTTGCCTTCCTAGCTAGCTAGCCATATTGCGAGGTAGAGACTTCGATTCAAAAACTACGATGTTATCTTGGAACATGCCACAAAATATAAGTTGCAAAAAATGAATCTCATCCATCTCCAGATCTTCCCTTGAAAGGTTTCAATCTTTGAACACCTCCAAAAAATCTTTAAAGGAAGCCCTGAAGTGGGCGTCAAAAGGGACTTCGGATCGCGATGCGAGTGATGCGATGTAAATTCATGTTATTTAATCACTTGAATTAATGTGTTTTTATTTTCTTATTTATCTTGGTTTTTTATTTGTGGAAGGTTCATTCTAAAACACAAAGCGGGCTGAGGAGCTACAACAGGATAACCATGCTAGAATGTGGCATAATTGTGTCAGGCTTGTTGTTGGTTCTAATGTAGTTACACGAGCTAGTGGCGTAGTGATCCCGATTTGCTATATAGATAGATATAAAATGCAATGTATGCGATTAATTTCCTTAATAGATATTCTTAATTTGCAACGGCGCCAAAAATTTGGTGTCAAACAAAAGCTAGGTAAATCTTTCACTATGAAGCAAATAAGAATGCAGTTATAATTTTAAATATGAGATACTACGCAAGTATACGTATCGTTAATATCAAAATTTTTATAGAGTTTATTACCTACTATATTAAGTGTTTTGCCAAATCAGATAATTAATCCACTAATTGAAATCAGTTCATTCTTCCAATATTTTGTGCACCTCATTTGAACGTTGATGCATTAGGATAGCTTCAAATGAATATTCTAATAATATTATGCAAACTTCAACGTATATTTCTCTTGGCTTCTTTGACTTGATGAAGCATCAATATATACATCTATCTTATGAGACTATATTGGGGGTTTGATACAATACTGATGAATGTATCCATTTGAGAGGTATGTTTTTTAAATACATCATTATATAATATACAAAGAAGGTATTAACATATTCTTGTTTTTTTAAAAGTAATTTATATTAATATATATTATTTTAATTTTGAAATAGGAAATTTTTAATTTTGAAAAATGAATGAGACCAAACGGATCTCGTATATTTAATGGTTTGAAGAATCAAACACAATGTTACAAGTAATAATTCATCTCAAAAGATGAGAATATCACTTGATAATAATGTCAACTATTCAAACTAAGAAATTTAGGATATTTATATGACCTGTGGAATTTCCAATAGATCATTGCCCTACATAATCTAATGATTATATAGGGTTTAGATTATCTGGATTACTACTTCTCCTATAAACACAAGCTCCTGTAGTTAATTAGATCTTAAGCAACTGAAATCACTTAAGAGAAATTTTGATTAAGATTAGAGTTTTATCTCTAAGAATTGAAAGTTTAGTTTTCAGGATTGTTCATAGAAAAATCAATTGGGAAAGCTCAAAGAGGGATAACTATTTTGGAATCCAAAAGAGTGAAAGGTAGGAGATGTCACAAATATTGAGAAGACCTCATTGACTTCCCCAAACTATCATGTGGTTTGGCTTTACATTTTGGAAGCAAAATTATTTAATATTTTGCTCTTACAATTTATTTAAAATTTAGGGCTTACAATTGCACAACATACAACCATACAAATAGCCTAAGAAGATTGGAGGATTTATGTTGTACCAAACAAGCAACCTTGAGATCCTAAAAAGAGTTAGTACTTATATCACATGACATATGATCATGTGAAAGCCTTAAAGACAGTGTGAAGATTTACTTTGTGCTAGACGAACTACCCCGAAGTCCTAGGGATTTTTGTTAATTAAGTCTATGGAAAGTATAATTGAGTTTCATCATTCACTTCATGTTTTTGTCTTCTCTTGACTGCCTTGAAGGTTGACAATTGCTCGATCGCATCATCAAACGGTTCTATAAGAGGAAGAGGGAAATCATGCCCTGTGAGGCCAATCATAAGTTCTTGTTATTGTTTGGTTGTTGTGAAGTGACTTTTGGATTAATGTTTATTAATGAAGTGATTAAAAAGGGGATTTATTTTATATTAAGCAATGTCGGTTAAGATCCCATTGTTCTATCGTCTCAACACTGCAATTAGTTCTAAATTTACTTAATCTAAAGTTGTTAAACTTCTTTAGACCAAAGAACTCTTATTAGCAACGTTACCTCATCCAAGAGATCCTTAAAAATCCAAATGGTGAATTATTATTATTATGTTATTTTATTGTGTAATTATCATTTGGGTTTGAATTTTTATAAATTTTAATGTTTCAACATCTATATAAGAATTCAAAGGTAATGAAAGATTTTAAAATAAAAGTTGAACGATTTTGGATAAATCTCACCGGCATGAGGTTTGATGCATTGTGTTTTGTCCGCTCAAGGGTAGCTTCATGATCACTCGATGTCCCTTCCACGAACGGATTGGCCCAACAAAGATGCACAAAGAATTTCTTATGAATGATCAGTTCAACAAAAGATCGTAGAAATTTATATATGAATGCACATAATGGTAAGCTTGCAAATAACCCAGTGCATTGAATATGCATGTCACACTATTCATATGCATTCACATATCTTAAACATAGGTTTTAACACTCAAATATTTCATATCATATCAAAAATAACAATATTTTAATGTCCAAATAGATAATTATGATTCTTCATGCATTGGTAAAGGGTCCGTTTGGGGCAGTTGCAGCATATGGAGTAATCTGTTGATAAACAGTTGATTCTGATAAGATGTTGATTAGAAGTTTATCTGCATAAGCTGGTTGGTTGTTTGATTTGTGCTGTGTGAAAACAACTGATTTGCAGTTGTTTTTGGATAAATGATCATTTTGCTCCTGTGGAGTAATGTTGTTTGCAACATATTTGTCATATTAATATATTTGATACTTGGGAAGTAGAAAACCAATTCAAAACACTTAAGAAAAATATGAGACGACCCTCACTTAACATTGAGTATCAAGATTGATAAAAAAAGGAAAAAACTATTAAAATTACAATTAAATTTATGATAATATTAATTTTAAAATCAAGACGACATATGTCACGAGCTACGTCGTCCTCAAAGGATACCATCTAACCCCAATCACTATGAACAGTGGAATTTAAAAAGCAGTGTCAAACAGGTGAAATTTTTTTTAAAAAAATATCAATAATACAAGTGATAATTATATAGTTCGATGTCATGTATGGAGTTTGATCGACGATGAGTTGTAATATTCGTACACGATAATCATAGTCGCTATAATTATTCTTTTATGTCGCAATCGCTGTGAATCCATCATAGAAAAATGTTTTGTTTAGGCAATAAACATGAATCAACAACATTTAAAAGAACATATGAAAAATTAAAGATTAATTATTACATAATAGAAATAATTACATGACAACATATTGATTGTTCGTGCAAGAAAGAGAAAAAATCCAATTCAAATAATCATTTTAAAAAATGGTAAAAAAACTAAGCCAATAAACAATAACACCATGGAATCAATTGTCCAGTTAAAAACATAATTATTGGACACAAAGTTCGGGGGGCATCTTCATGAATATCTGTCTGCGAGTCGGGTCCTTCAGTAACTTCAAGGAGTTCATATAGAATATATTATCTGCCCTAACTTCAGGATATGTGTCCATAACTCGAAAAGAGTCATCTATGGTGGTGCGTTTGAAGGACCAGGTTGAGCTGTGCATACTTATATCAATTTATTTATTGAGCTTATAACAAAAATGACTCTTTTTTTCCTTTTCTCCACCCAAGGCCGCTTTGACTGACATGTGGACTCCAGCTCAATCTAGTTTAGGTTGGGGTCTTCACCTGACTCACTTACCTGCTCGGCCTCCAAGTCATCTGGTATGCTTGTAAACTCATGCTCACTTGAGGTAAACACATGCATGATCCTCACACAACTTCACTAAACAGGAGGTCCAAATTCTCCTTTAGGTTTGACTCAATTCCACTTACCTTGAATTTTTTGGTAGCTGGCACTACCTGCAACGTATGGGAAAATATATTTGTTAAAACATATTACATGGATAATGAATGGAAAAATAAGTATTTAAGGGTTTACTTATTACCTCCAACTTTTCAGTCCACCAATCCTCTGAAGCATCAATAGTCCGCTTGATATGATCCCAAGCCAAGCCCGTGGATCCCCGTTTCAGTTCCTTCTATAACTTCTAGTCTTCTTCAATTGATCTCACTTATTCTTAAATTTTAACATATCGCAGTCTCTTCTTGTCATTTCATGGAACTTCTTTGTAATATTATGTCACCCTTCTTTGTTAAAGTGAGTGATGGGCCTATTTCCAAGATCGATTTCCTTAATACAGAAGCTGTAAAATATGATTGTGACTTCTCTATCCCACATTGCTGATGAAGCAACTTCTTTGGTCTTAACCATTCATTACTAATGAATAAAAGGAAAAATAATAATATTTCATAACAACCAGAAAAGAGACATTATCACAAGCCCAAACACATATACATAAGGCTACATACAAAAGTCCACCAAACACAAACACCCACCACCATGACACACCCACACTCACATCCAGAAAACACACACACTCACACCCACCACCAACACACACAAAAACTAAGCATAGCACCCACAACCACCACCCCACCTCACACACACACCACAACAAGCTCACACACTCACAACCATCACCACATTGACTTCTTACCATTATTTTTGAAACTGGGTTTGCATGAGCATGATGAAGCAAACTCATTGTATTTGTCTCCTACCAGTGATCAGAGTGATCGTAGCAATGATGAAGCAAAGAAAAAGAAACATTGAGGCATTTCTTACAGAAGTTTACAAGAAATTTTGTAATGCTATGTGATGCAAAATGCTTAGCCACCAGTCAGTAGTTATGTACTCTATATTATCGATGAAATCTGTTATGTAGCATTGTTTGAGCACAATAATGGGGCTGAAAGAATACACAACTAAATAATTGGGGCAATTTTTTTTATAATTTTCAATGAGATGTTTCCTGCTTCTGAACCTTTCAAGTATTGATTAATTAAGTATTAAAATTTGATTATATCTTATCAAGTTCTTCATAACCTAGATTCTCTTCTAGCACGTCCAGTCAGATTCATATTGTTTGGTTAGATTCGTAGTTTGAAGCTTCAATCCATGCGACCATGTCCCGTCTTCACGAGGTGGATCAAGGTCGGTCATTCCGCTGACATGAAGTACCCCAAGAAAGACATGTATAATTTATAGTAATATGTCAAGCTAGCAAGCTTTCAAAAATCGTTAAGATAAGAAAAACTCGACATAACATAAATATTCAAATGACGATGAATACTATGCATTCTGATGTTTTAAGTTCTAGCACAAATAACTTTTTACTCAAATTTCGCATTGCAATAATTTTCTAATATAGCACCATTAAATCTCATGCAAGCAACAAGCTCGTCTCCATGGTTTCCCAACAATAAAGAGATCAAAACAAATTATTAGCATGTTTTCCAAATGCTTTAGAATCACAAAAGATCCACACTACTTATGCTTTCTTGCACATCACAAAAGATTCAAACTTTTTATGTTCACAAATCACAAAAGATCAACACTTATTTACATGCGCGCACATCACAAAAGATCTATACTTTTTATGCTAGCAAATCACAAAAGATCCACACTTATTTACATGGTTGTACCTCACAAAAGGTTCATACTTTTTATGCTCACTAATCACAAAAGATCCACACTTGTTTATATCGATGAATCAACATTATCGCATATAATGATGGATCTAGAGCAAGTTTTAATCTACCTACATGTGTCAAAACAAGTGAGGTCGCCGGAATCGCGTCATCGCCTTCCTAGTCAGCTCTCTCGTGGCCTGACAGGGAGGGGCTGTGCTTTTCGGCACCTGGAAGGAGGAGCGGCGACTTGTAGGGCTCACCGACGTGAGGAATGTCGGAGCAGATGATGAGGGCTTCGACCCCTAAGGCCTGTCGACGGAGAAGGGAGATCGTCGAAACGAGGAATGCCGGGATCAAAGGGAACCGGCGATGAGAGCTTATAAAGGATTTTCTATTTTTTAAAATTATTATTTTTTATTGTTTAAAAAGCTACGAGTCGAGTGTTGTTGGCTCATACACGAATACATATTAAAATGGGTGTCGTTCTGTTACAAAATCGATGTTCCAAACGTGCTCATGCAGTCCGTTTTGTTATTTGAGGTCATCAAGATAAATTTACTGATGGATAAACTAATTTTAGCCAGTTTTGCACACAGCGCAGCGAGTGAGACCTGTTGGCCCGATCAAAGTCTTCTAATAAACAAAAATGCCAACCGGCTTCAGCTTAAGCAATGACTGAAGTCTAGCAGAATGATCTTGGCAGCATGACTCTCAACACACGTCGAAAGGTTTGAAATGAATGTAAAAAATGAATCAAATTTTTTTTTTGAATTTTGGTTTATGATTGATTAGTTTAAAAATTGATTTTAATTTTGATTTAATGGTGAAATGTATGTGAGTGTGATTGTGGGTGTGATGTGATTGTGATGTTCAAAAATTTAAATTCTTGAGTCCAAAAGGTCTCCTTAAGGCTTCTCCAATCCTTATGAGAACTCATCTTGAGTTTCAATGTACTGGTCTCAATCCACTCAATTGAGAGTTGAGGATGCAAGACCATACACATGAGACTACAAGAAGTTAAGGGGTTGCTTGAATTTCTAAGTGGTGTGGGTCTCAAACTACTCATCTCGAAGTGTCAGGAGAGAAATCCTATGACTAGTTTCTAGGCTCTAGAGAGGGAAACAGACCTGACCAAAAATGAATTCAACTAATGGATCTCAATAGGTGTGGTTTCCTTCTTAATGTTGATCGAAATGATCAACAAAATCTGAAATGATGTCTAAGCAAAGATACTCAAGACAAAATACACCTTGCTCATTTAAGGTGGTCTTACTCCTACCCTCAAAATTTGAATTTTACTACATTATGAAGGAAAACCTTACTCCATTTAAGAGGGTTTTACATTTGTCATAAGAAGAAATGAAGAAATCGGAAGCCTTACTCCATCTAAGGCATTCTTACTCCTCAACCTCTATATTTAATTTGAACCATTACATTAGGAAGAAATATCTTAACATCCATTGAAGGGGGTTTCACATCCATCCTAAGGTAACGTAGAATTGGAAGTCTTATTCCATCTAAGATGGTCTTACTCCTCAACCTCTAGATTAATTTGAACCATTACATTATGAATGACTACCTTAACATCCATTAAAAGGGGGTTTCACATCCGTCCTAAGGTAATGCATAATCAGAAGTCTTATTCCATCTAAGGTGGTCTTACTCCTTAAACCCTAGATTTGATTTGAATCATTATATTAGGAAAGAAAACTTTAACATCCATTAAAAGGGGTTTCACATCCATCCTAAGGCAATGCGAAATCAGAAGCCTTACTCCATCAAAGGTGATCTTACTCCTCAACCTCTAGATTTAATTTGAATCATTACATTAAGAACGAATATCTTAACCTTCATTTAAGGTGGTCATACTCCTCACCCTCTAGATTCAATTTGAACCATTACATAAGAAGGAATATCTTAACAACTATTAAAGGGGGTTTCACATCCATCTTAAGGTAATACAGAATCGGAAGTCTTACTCCATTTATGGTGGTCTTACTCTTCATCCTATCAACTTAAAAATTTTCTTTTTTTATTTATTAAAATTTGCATGATTTATGTAATTCAAGAAAAGATTATGTGAATTTGTTGAGATTGCAAAATTTTTAGAGGTTATGAAATATTATGAAATTTTATGGGGATTATAAAACTAGTGAAAGTTTGTGGAACTTATAAATTCATGGAGCTTGTGCAAGTTGTGAAAAATATTTGTCGCATTAGGAAAGAATGTCAGGGGACTCATATCTAACCCAAGAGGTGAACAAGTGAATCAGATTGAAAAAGGAATGCCAAGTGACTCACATCCAAGTCAAGAGCTGATCAAAGAAATGTCTGTGTGAAAAGAGATTTAGTTTCTTATCAATAGAACTAGTCAAACTTCATCCACACGAGAAAAAAATACTAAGAAGAGTGCAATTCTATGTAGATAGAGCTAGCTAACCTCTTCCATGCGAGACAGACAACCCATAACTTTTGTGAAAGGAAATATTGACCCAAGAAAAGAAATGAAGCTAGTGATAGGTTGAGAAGACTCAACATGAGCAGGTCGAAATTTGAGTTTGAATTTTGATTTTGATTATTTTGATTTGATTTGATTTGATTTTCTTTTTTTTTTATTAGTTTTATGTTTGTGTTCGGTATAGGCCACTCGTGGGAATTACACCTTGCCTAACTTGTTTTCAAATATCTTTATTTCTTCAAACTTGTTGTTTGTTTATTTTATTTTTTCATTTGTTTCATTTTCTTTATTTATTTTATTTTATTTCCTATATTTTTTATTTCATTTTGATTTGTTTTGATTGTATTTTTTTATTATCTTTATGTTTGTTTTAGGTACAGGCCACCCATGAGTATTACACCCTGCCTAACTGATTTTCAAATATATTTCTTTTTTTTCAAATTAGTTGCTTGTTTCTTTATTTTCTTCATTTATTTCATTCTCTTTATTTGTTTTATTTCATTTCCTTTATTTTTTTAATTTCATTTTGATTTGTTTTGATTTGATTTCTTTTTATTCAATTTAATTTAAGTTTTATGAGTTTTTAGTTACATTGCTTTTATTTATGATTTGAACCCAATTTTAGACAAGCACGACAATAACGTTAATAAGAATAATATTTTATTTCTAAATTTTGTTATTTAAAACATCATAATGTATAGTACTTCTTGAGATCATCCGTTGACTGGAAGCACATGTAAAAATAATTCATTTCTTAAAGTACTATCAGAGCTATGTTCCTTCAAGTACACATAATAATGTGTTATTTTTAAGAACATCACAGCTCAAGAGGTTGCAACTTCTTAGCTCCATTTGCACCAGTTATTATTTCTTTAACACCAATATTAATTAAATTGTCCATATTGTCCCAAAAGATACTTTGACGTCCTTGAATTGAAATTTGAGTTGAATTTTCTGGGCATGGAAAATATGACTTAAGGGTCAAATTTTCATTAATTCGTGGCAATCGAGTAATGTATTATAATTTTAACATGGTACGAAGATTCAACACCTACTCAGAAGAGCAAAAACAGCTAGTACTGACACCAAAAGTTTTTACGTGTACAATTAATGCATGAATATGAACAACTTTGATTGGACGACTCAGAGGGCTTCCTTCGATCAGACAATATTTAATGGACATTTAAAGACATTAATGATGATAGAATTGAGTGATATTTGACTTGTTGGATTCATCTTACCAAGATGCTCGATTAGACTATAAGCTCGCCGGATTCGACAACCCATTTGAACGTTCAAATATGTTCAGAATGCTTCAAAAAGCGATTTAATGGCTTGATCAAAGCTCAATTTCGTTCAGATTGGATAAATATTAATACCATTTAGTCCGTCTCGCTGAGTCAAATAGTTTGACTATAAGTTTTCTGAAATAGGTGCATTGGATGACTTTTAATGAAAATTTGCATATTTCTTTCTCAAAAAGATGCCTCGAGATCCGTGCAATGCCTTGAATCATCCGTGTAATGCCTTGAGATTCATGTCAGATTATGAAAATTTGTTGATGGGGTATCAAATCTCCATCATGAAAATTTAACTATAAATTCAAGCTTATTTCAGAGAGTTGTTAATATTTTTTAAATCTTCATTTTTATAAAAAAATAAATTTATTTATAATTATTAAATCTAATTTTTGATTATATTATGTTATTCAAAAGGCTAACAATTTTAATTTTTTTATGATTAACAACCAAAAGACATTAGGAGGAAACGTAAGCCTGCATAGAAGAGTAAAAATGTGTTAACTAAAAATTGAGGTCAATAATCGCTTGCTGCTCCACATCCCCCTACGTTGCCACCACATTCCCAAGCCAGAATAACCACAACCGCACCATAATCACTTTAGTTGTATATCTCGTATCATGTCTGTTGTTATTTCCTCTTTCCGTATATTGGTTGTAACCGTCTATTAGACGTTTTCAATAATAGTAATATTTATTTATTTATTTATTATTATTTGAGTTAGCTTTGATCTCAAGCCTTAGGATGCATTTTTCCAAATTCATTTTCTTTACGAACATGGTCAACATTGTTTGTTCCATCTTACTTTTACCGCGACTTAGCTCGATCTTTGAACATAGCATGAGATAAGTGATGAAGAGAAAAGATTTTAGTGCTGGGAATTGTTAGCATGAGATAAATGATGAAGAGAAAATATTTTAGTGTTGAGAATTGTTGCAGCTTCGCTTCTAACTTCGGATAAAACAGAAGTTGGGGTAGAGAAAAAGAGGATTAATCGAGGGTGCGTATATGACATGAAGGTACTTAATGCATAATAATAAAATTTAGATTGTCAAATAAATAAAAATATTTTATGTACTGTTTATGTAAAATCACAATGTATGAAATATAAACACACCCTAGTGCATTAACTAGTCAAAGTGATCAGCCCACGNTGTTTGTCTGGATTTATGTTAGATCCAGATAAATTCAGATGTCAACATTTTGACAAGGTGCCACTAAACACCTCTAAATGTATAAATTACTAAACTCCTCTGCCATAAAAATAGAAAAAATTTACGTGCGATAGACGTACGCAGCGCTGCGTACGAGATTGAGGTTATATCGAGGGTACAAGGGGGTTATATCCGCGGTATAACCCCTTGTAATTTCCCTGTAACTTTCTATAACTTACACGTAACATACTAATAAATTCTTAATATATGATAACAGAAGCGCGAAACTTATTTTAGGTTACAAAAGGTTATAGGGATGTTACAAGGGGTTATACCGCGAATGTAACCCCCTTGTACCCTCGGTATAACCCCAATATCGTACGCAGCGCTGCGTACGTCTATCGCACGCAAATTTTCCATGTTTCATCAATTAAGCGCCGATATTTTAGAAATATTCAACAAAACTTATCATCTGACTCCGTTTGGCAATGTGGCATTGTGCGTTGCACGTTGTTTTATATGTTGGTGCCGGCAGAGTACCAAGTGATTATTGTAGGGTAATTTATTATCTAAAATATTGTAAGCTTTATAAATATTTGGTTATTAGTAGCATAGACATGGGGACGAAATGTCTCAAATAAATGTCATAGCAAAGCTTATATTATTATGATAGTATGGTGCAACTTAATAAATGTCTCAAATAAATGTCATATCAAAGCTTATATTATTAGTAGCATAGACATGGTGTTTCGAGAAGGAAGAAGTACGCACTTGGAAGTATTACCAGTCATTGAAACGGTTATGTGAATGATAAATGTGATAACAAAATTATTTCATTTACAAGATTGAATTAAAGGCAATAAAGAAGTAATGATATGCCTTAGTTAGTTTGGATTGGACAATCAGCCTAATTTAGGGTGTGATCTAGGTCAGAAAACCAAAATACCCAAAATATCATGTACTAACCCCTTCTAAAGCAAGGGCAGTGTTGTAATTTACTTTTGGTTGTCATATTATCTATAAATAGGAGGGTTCATTTATGTAGAAGAGTTTTTTGTTTCCCTTCTCTTGTAAACCTATTCTTCATGGAATAAAATGGGTCTAAGAGCCCTAGAACACCAAGTGCTCTTCTCTCTCTCTCTCCGCTCTATTCCTTGGGTGTGATCTATCAGACAAATTTGGATATAACAATACAAATTTTTTATTTATATGAGAGAGTAATTTAGTCTTTTGCCCCTCTTAAAATATCACTCTGCCCTTCATTGTCATATCTCCTCCCATGTTGGGTAATAAGGAGACAGTTTGCCCCCCTCAAAAAAGAGGTTGGTTCCACCACCATACAAGTCCCACTAAAAGATTTAGTGCACTATGGAGATGTTTGATAGCTGGATTTGAGCAACACTTACATGATATTTAATGTAAATTTAATTAAATAAAAAAATTGCACAAATTAAACTTGAAATTGCCAAATCCAATTTTTCCTCATTCTGTTATTTGTTTTAATGTTTACGTGGATTTAACACATTTAGCTTAGCGAGAAAATTATAGGAGTGAATTTATGTCAAACATCATAAATCTTAGAGGCAGTCAAACACCTCCTATAAAAGATAATTCATAACATGAGACCATTTTAACGTGCTTATTAACAACATTCATGCATGTCAGGCACCTCAAATTATATAGTGGTAACAAAGTAGACGAACGACAGTATATATAGATTTAGATTACATACTTATAATTCGTAAATCCTTCAAAACTTTCATGACTTGTGCTGACATAAACCAATTCCAATTGGATCAGATTGGAGAGCAGTGGTGAGAGGAGAACTGTCAGATCAAATTAATCTCGAAACATACACACATACTTCATCCGAACATTAGGATTTATTTAGGACTTCATAGACTATTAATATTACACATAAACCAATACATCATCATTGATAATCATCTATAAACTCTCTCTCTCTCTCTTTCTCTCTCTCTCTCCCAGCAGCTGCTTTCTTTGCACTAAGAAAAGGAGGTTGCTTAAGACATACAAAGACCCCTGAAAGTCCCATCTTGCTCCTCATGCTCCAATCCCACCCAAAAACCATGGAGGAAGGTACCCTTGTCTTTCTTCTCCATCCTCCCATCCTCTTTCAAAGACTTTAATTTTTTCTTGCATTTAAGGCAAAATAAATAAAAATGGGATTAGGTTTGCGGGTGGAATCGAACGGAATTTGACGGTAAAACAACAAAAATGTCATCATCAATAAATCCTACATAAAGTGGGATCATATTGGTGGTCTTTGTACGTTGTGATTCCATTGTTGCCTTCCTAGCTAGCTAGCCATATTGTGAGGTAGAGACTTCGATTCAAAAACTATGATCTTATTTTGGAACATGCCACAAATTATAAGCTGCAAAAGATGAATCACATCCATCTCGAGATCTTCCCCTGAAAAGGTTCAATCTTTGAACACCTCCAAAAAAGCTTTGAAGGAAGACATGAAGCGGACGTCAAAAGGGACTCGGGATCGCGATGCGAGTGATGCGATGTAAATTCATGTTATTTAATCACTTGAATTAATGTGTTTTTATTTTCTTATTTATCTTCATTTTTTATTTGCGGAAGGTTCATTCTAAAACACAAAGCGGGCTGAGGAGCTACAACAGGATAACCATGCTAGAATGCGGCATAATTGTGTTGGGCTTGTTGCTGGTTCTAATGTAGTTACGCGACCCAGTGGCGTAGTGATCACGATTTGCTATATAGATAGATGTAAAATGTGATATATGCGATTAATTTCCTTAATAGATATTCTTAATTTGCAACGGCACCAAAATTTTGGTGTCAAACAAAAGCTAGGTAAATCTTTCACTATGAAGCAAATAAGAATGCAGTTATAATTTTAAATATGAGATACTACGCAAGTATATGTATCGTTATCATCAAATTTTTTATAAAGTTTATTACCTACTATATTAAGTGTTTTGCCAAATCAGATAATTAATCCACTAATTGAAATCAGTTCATTCTTCCAATATTTTGTGCACCTCATTTGAAAGTTGATGCATTAGGATAGCTTCAAATGAAAATTCTAATAATATTATGCAAACTTCAACGTATATTTCTCTTGGCTTTTTTGACTTGATGGAGCATCAATATATACGTCTATCTTATGAGACTATATTGGGGGTTTGATACAATACTAATGAATGTATCCATTTGAGAGGTATGTTTTTTAAATACATCATTATATAATATACAAAGAAGGTATTATCATATTCTTGTTTTTTTTAAAGTAATTTAGATTAATATATATTATTTTAATTTTGAAATAAGAAATTTTTAATTTTTAAAAATGAATGAGACCAAACGGATCTCGTATATTTAATGGTTTGAAGAATCGAACACAATGTTACAAGTAATAATTCATCTCAAAAGATGAGAATATCACTTGATAATAATGTCAACTATTCAAAACAAGAAATTTAGGATATTTATATGACATGTGGAATTTCGAATAGATCATTCCCCTACATAATCTAATGATTATATAGGGTTTAGATTATCTGGATTACTACTTCTCCTATAAACACAAGCCCCTGTAGTTAATTAGATATTAAGCAACTGAAATCACTTAAGAAAAATCTTGATTAAGATTAGAGTTTTGTCTCTAAGAATTGAAAGCTTAGTTTTCACGATTGTTCATAGAAAAATCAACTGGGAAAGCTCAAAGAGGGATAACTATTTTGGAATCCAAAAGAGTGAAAGGTAGGAGATGTCACAAATATTGAGAAGACCTCATTGACTTCCCCAAACTATCATGTGGTTTGGCTTTACATTTTGGAAGCAAAATTATTTAATATTTTTCTCTTACAATTTATTTAAAATTTAGGGCTTACAGTTGCACAACATACAACCATACAAATAGCCTAAGAAGATTGGAAGATTTACGTTGTACCAAACAAGCAACCTTGAGATCCTAAAAAGAGTTAGTACTTATATCACATGACATATGATCATGTGAAAGCCTTAAAGACAGTGTGAAGATTTACTTTGTGCTAGACGAACTACCCCGAAGTCCTAGGGATTTTTGTTAATTAAGTCTATGGAAAGTATAATTGAGTTTCATCATTCACTTCATGTTTTTGTCTTCTCTTGACTACCTTGAAGGTTGACAATTGCTCGATCGTATCATCAAACAGTTCTATAAGAGGAAGAGGGAAATCATGCCCTGTGAGGTCAATCATAAGTTCTTGTTATTATTTGGTTGTTGTGAAGTGAATTTTGGATTAATGTTTATTAATGAAGTGATTAAAAAGGGGATTTATTTTATATTAAGCGATGTCGGTTAAGATCCCATTGTTCTGTCATCTCAGCACTGCAATTAGTTCTGAATTTACTTAGTCTAAAGAAGTTGTTGAACTTCTTTAGACCAAAGAACTCTTACTAGCAACGTTACCTCATCCAAGAGATCCTTAAAAATCCAAATGGTGAATTATTATTATTATGTTATTTTATTGTGTAATTATCATTTGGGTTTGAATTTTTATAAATTTTAATGTTTCAACATCTATATAAGAATTCAAAGGTAATGAAAGATTTTAAAATAAAAGTTGAGTGGTTTTGGATAGATCTCACTGGCATGAGGTTTGATGCATTATGTTTTGTCCGCTCAAGGGTAGCTTCATGATCACTCGATGTCCCGTCCACGAACGGATTGGCCCCTCAAAGATACACAAAGAATTTCGTATGAGTGTTCAGTTCAACAAAAGATCATAGAAATTTATATATGAATGCACATAATGGTAAGCTTGCAAATAACCCAGTGTATTGAATATGCATGTCACACTATTCCTATGCATTCACATATCTTAAAACATAAGTTTTAACACTCAAATATTTCATATCATATCAAAAATAACAATATTTTAATTTCCAGATAGATGATTATGATTCTTCATGCATTGGTAAAGGGCCTGTTTGGGGCAGTTGCAGCCTATGGAGTAATCTGCTGATAAACAATTGATTCTGATAAGATGTTGATTAGACGCTTATCTGCATAAGCTGGTTTGCTGTTTGATTTGTGTTGTGTGAAAACAACTGATTTGCAGTTGTTTTTGGATAAATGATCATTTTGCTCCTGTGGAGTAATGTTGTTTGCAACATATCTGTCATAGTAACATATTTGATTCTTGGGAAGTAGAAAACCAATTCAAAACACTTAAGAAAAATATGAGACGACCCTCACTTAACAGTGAGTATCAAGATTGATAAAAAAAGTAAAAAAATATTAAAATTACAATTAAATTTATGATAATATTAATTTTAAAATCAAGACGATATATGTCACGAGCTACGTCGTCCTCAAAGGATACCATCTAACCCCAATCACTATGGACAGTGGAATTTAAAAAGCAAACATGTGAAAATTAAAAAAAATATATATCGATAATACAAGTGATAATTATACAGTTCGATGTCATGTATGGAGTTTGATCAACGAGGAGTTGTAATATTCATACATGATAATCATAGTCGCTATAATTATTCCTTTATGTCGCAGTCGCTGTGAATCCATCATAGAAAAATGCTTTGTTTAGGCAATAAAAACAAATCAACAACATTTAAAAGAACATATAAAAAATTAAAGATTAATTATTACGGAATAGAAATAATTACATGGCAACATATTGATTGTTCGTGCAAGAAAGAGAAAAAATCCAATTCAAATAATCATTTTAAAAAATGGTAAAAAAACTAAGCCAATAAACAATAACACCATGGAATCAATTGTCCAGTTAAAAACATAATTATTGGACACAAAGTTCGGGGGCATCTTCATGAATATCTGTCTGCGAGTCGGGTCCTTCAATAACTTCAAGGAGTTCATATAGAATATATTATCTGCCCTAACTTCAGGATATGTCTCCATAACTCGAAAAAAGTCATCTATGGTGGTGCGTTTGAAGAACCAGGTTGAGCTGTGCATACTTATATCAATTTATTTATTAAGCTTGTAACTAAAAGGACTCCTTTTTTCCTTTTTCTCCACCCAAGGCCGCTTTGACTAACATGTGGACTCCAGCTCAAGCTAGTTTAGGTTGGGGTCTTCACTTGACCCACTTACCTGCTCGGCCTCCAAGTCATCTGGTATGCTTACAAACTCATGCTCACTTGAGGTAAACACATGCATGATCCTCACACAACTTCAACAAGAGGTCCAAATTCTCCTCCATGTTTGACTCAATGCCACTTACCTTGAATTTTTTGGCAGCTGGCACTACCTGCAACGTACGGGAAAATATATTAGTTAAAACATATTACATGGATAATGAATAGAAGAATAAGTATTTAAGGGTTTACTTATTACGTCCAACTTTTTCAGTCCACCAATCCTCTGAAGCATCAATAGTCTGCTTGATAGGATACCAAGCCAAGCCCGTGGATCCCCGTTTCAGTTCCTTCTATAACTTTTAGTCTTCTTCAATTGATCCCACTTATTCTTAAATTTTAACATATCGCAGTCTATTCTTGTCATTTCATGGAACTTCTTCGTAATATTATGCCACCCTTCTTTGTTAAAGTAGGTGGTGGGTCTATTTCCAAGACCGATTTCCTTAATACATAAGCTGTAAAATATGATCGTGACTTCTCTATCCCACATTGCTGATGAAGCAACTTCTTTGGTCTTAACCATTACATTACTAATGAAGAAAAGGAAAAACAATAATATTTCAGAACAACCAGAAAAGAGACATTATCACAAACCCAAACACATATACATAAGGCTACATACAAAAGTCCACCACACACAAACACCCACTACCTTGACACACCCACACTCACATCCAGAAAACACACACACTCACACCCGCCACCAACACGCACAAAAACTAAGCATAGCACCCACAACCACCACCCCACCTCACACACACACCACAACAAGCACACACACTCACAACCATCACCACATTGACTTCTTACCATTATTTTGGAAACTGAGTTTGCATGAGCATGATGAAGCAAACTCATTGTATTTGTCTCCTACCAGTGATCAGAGTGATCGTAGCAATGATGAAGCAAAGAAAAAGAAACATTGAGGCATTTCTTACAGAAGTTTACAAGAAATTTTGTAATGCTATGTGATGCAAAATGCTTAGCCACCAAGCATGACTAAATAATTGGGGCATTATTTTTTTAGTCAGTAGTTATGTACTCTATATTATCGATGAAATCTGTTATGTAGCATTGTTTGAGCACAATAATGGGGCTGAAAGAATACACAACTAAATAATTGGGGCAATTTTTTTTATAATTTTCAATGAGATGTTTCCTGCTTCTGAACCTTTCAAGTATTGATTAATTAAGTATTAAAATTTGATTATATCTTATCAAGTTCTTCAGAACCTAGATTCTCTTCAAGCACGTCCGGTCAGATTCATATTGTTTGGTTAGATTCGTAGTTTGAAGCTTCGATCCATGCGACCATGTCCCGTCTTCACGAGGTGGATCAAGGTCGGTCATTCCGCTGACATGAAGTACCCCAAGAAAGACATGTATAATTTATAGTAATATGTCAAGCTAGCAAGCTTTCAAAAATCGTTAAGATAAGAAAAACTCGACATAACATAAATATTCAAATGACGATGAATACTATGCATTCTGATGTTTTAAGTTTTAATACAAATAACTTTTTACTCAAATTTCGCATTGCAATAATTTTCTAACATAGCACCATTAAATCTCATGCAAGCAACAAGCTCGTCTCCATGGTTTCCCAACAATAGAGAGATCAAAACAAATTATTAGCATGTTTTCCAAATGCTTTAGAATCACAAAAGATCCACACTACTTATGCTTTCTTGCACATCACAAAAGATTCAAACTTTTTATGTTCACAAATCACAAAAGATCAACACTTATTTACATGCGCGCACATCACAAAAGATCTATACTTTTTATGCTAGCAAATCACAAAAGATCCACACTTATTTACATGGTTGTACCTCACAAAAGGTTCATACTTTTTATGCTCACTAATCACAAAAGATCCACACTTGTTTATATCGATGAATCAACATTATCGCATATAATGATGGATCTAGAGCAAGTTTTAATCTACCTACATGTGTCAAAATAAGTGTGGTCGCCGGAATCTCCATCGCCTTCCTAGTCAGCTCTCTCGTGACCTGACAGAGAGGTGCTGTGCTCTTCGGCGGCTGGAAGGAGGAGCGGCGACTAGTAGGGCTCACCGACGTGAGGAATGTCGGAGCAGACGATGAGGGCTTCAGACCCTAAGGCCTGTTGACGGAGAAGGGAGATCGTCGAGGCATCGCCGGTGACGAGAAAGGCCGGGATCAAAGGGAACTGGCGATGAGAGCCGGGTGAGAGCTTATAAAGGATTTTCTATTTTTTAAAAATTATTATTTTTTATTGTTTAAAAAGCTACGAGTCGAGTGTTGTTGGCTCATACGCGAATCCATATTAAAATGGGTGTCATTCTTTTACAAAATTGATGTTCCGAACGTGCTCATGCAGTCCGTTTTGTTACCTGAGGTCATCAAGATAAATTTACCGATGAATAAGCTAATTTGAGACAGTTTTGCACGTAGCGCAGCGAATGAGACCTGTTGGCCCGATCGAAGTTGTCTAATAGACAAAAATGCCAACCGGCTTTAGCTTAAGCGACGGCTGAAGTCTAGCAGAATGATCTCGGCAGCATGCCTCTCAACACACGTCGAAAGGTCTAAAATGAATGTTAAAAATGAATCAATTTTTTTTTTTTTTTTGAATTTTGGTTTATGATTGATTCGTTTAAAAATTGATTTTAATTTTGATTTAATGGTGAAATGTATGTAAGTGTGATTGTGGGTGTGATGTGAATTGTGATGTTCAAAAATTTAAATTCTTGAGTCCAAAAGGTCTCTTTAAGGCTTCTCCAATTCTCATGAGAACTAATCTTGAGTTTCAATGTATTGGTCTCAATCCACTCAACTGAGAGTTGAGGATTCAAGACCATACATATAAGACTACAAGGAGTCAACTTATGACTTGGATTTTTAAGTGGTGTGGGTCTCAATACTAATCATCTAGGAGAGTCAATAGGGAAGTTTTATGACTAGTTTCTAGGCTCTAGAGAGGGAAACGTACCTCACAAAAAAATAAATTTAATAAATGGACCTCTAATAGGTGTAAGGTGCTAAGCAAGCATACCGCACGTATTAGTGTTGATCAAAATGATTAACAAAATCTGAAAGGATGTCTAAGTAAAGATACTCAAGACAAAATACACCTTGCTCCATTTAAGGTGATCTTACTCATACCATTAGAATTTGAATTTTACTACATTAGGATGGAAAAACTTACTCTATTTAAAGGGGTTTTAAATTTGTCATAATAGGTAACAAATGAATCAAAAGCTTTACTCCATCTAAGGCGTCTTACTCCTTAGATGGAGTAAAGGATTTTCTATTTTTTAAAATTATTATTTTTTAATGTTTAAAAAACTATAATTCGAGTGTTATTGACTCGTATGCGAATCTATAGTAAAATGGGTGTCGTTCTTAACAAACTCGATGTTTCAAACGTGCTTGTGCAGTCCGTTTTGTTATTTGAGGCCATCAAGATAAATTTACCGATGAACAAACTAATTTGAGCCAGTTTAGCACGCAACGCGACGAATGAGACATGTTGGCCCGATCGAAGTCGTCTAATAGACAAAAATGCCAACCGACTTTAGCCAAAGCGACGACTGAAGTTTAGCATAATGATCTCAACACCATGCCTCTTAACACACGTCGAAAGGTCCGAAATGGATATCAAAATTTTTTTTTAATTTTGATTTATGATTGATTATTTAAAAAATTGATTTTAATTTTGATTTAATTGTGAAATGTATGTAAGTGTGATTGTTGGTGTGATGTGAATTGTGATGTTCAAAAATTTAAATTCTTGATTCCAAATTGTCTTCTTAAGGCTTCTCCAATCCGTATGAGAACTCATCTTGAGTTTCATTGTATTGATCTCAATCCACTCAACCGAGGGTTGAGGATGCAAGACCATACACATGAGACTACAAGAAGTTAAGGGTTGCTTGAATTTCTAAGTGGTGTGGGTCTCAATACTACTAATCTCGAAGTGTTAGGAGATAAATCTTATGACTAGTTTCTAGGCTCTAGAGAGGGAAACAGACCTGACCAAAAATGAATTCAACTAATGGACCTCAATAGGTGTGGTTTGCTTCTTAATGTTGATCGAAATGATCAACAAAATCTGAAATAATGTCTAAGCAAAGATACTTAAGACAAAATACACCTTGCTCCATTTAAGGTGGTCTTACTCCTACCCTCAGAATTTGAATTTTACTACATTATAAAGGAAAACCTTACTCCATTTAAGGGGGTTTTACATTTGTCATAAGATGAAATGAAGGAATCAGAAGCCTTACTCCACCTAAGGCAGTCTTACTCCTCAACCTCTATATTTAATGTGAACCATTACATTAGGAAGAAATATCTTAACATCCATTGAAGGGGGTTTCACATCCATCCTAAGATAACATAGAATTGGAAGTCTTGTTCCATCTAAGCTGGTCTTACTCCTCAATCTCTAGATTTAATTTGAACCATTACATTATGAATGACTACCTTAACATCCATTAAAGGGGGTTTCAAATTCGTACTAAGGTAATACATAATCAGAAGTCTTATTCCATCTAAGGTGGTCTACTCCTCAAACCCTAGATTTAATTTGAATCATTTCATTAGGAAGGAAAACCTTAACATTCATTAAAAGGGGTTTCACATCCATCCTAAGGCAATGCGGAATCAGAAGCCTACTCCATCTAAAGTGATCTTACTCCTCAACCTCTAGATTTAATTTGAACCATTACATTAAGAAGGAATACCTTAACCTCCATTTAAGGTGGTCATACTCCTCACCCTCTAGATTCAATTTGAACCATTACATAGGAAGGAATATCTTAACAACTATTAAAGGGGGTTTAACATCCATCCTAAGGTAATACAGAATCAAAAGTCTTACTCCATTTAAGGTGGTCTTACTCCTCATCCTATCAACTTATTTTTTTTTATTTATTAAAATTTGAATGATTTATATAATTCATGAAAAGATTATGTGAGTTTGTTGAGATTGCAAAATTTTTAGAGGTTATGAAATATTATGAAATTTTATGGGGATTATAAAACTAGTGAAAATTTATGGAACTTATAAATTCATGAGAGATTTATGGAGCTTATGGAAGTTGTAAAAAATATCTGTCGCATTAGGAAAGAATGTCGGGGGACTCATATCTAACCCAAGAGGTGAACAAGTGAATCAGATTGAAAAAGGAATGTCAAGTGACTCACATCCAAGTTAAGAGCTAATCAAAGAAATGTCTGTGTGAAAAGAGATTTAGTTTCATGTCAATAGAACTAGTCAGACTTCATCCACACGAGAAAAAAAAGACTATGAAGAGTGCAATTCTATGTAGATAGAGCTAGCTAACCTCTTCCATGCGAGACAAACAACCCAGAGGTTTTGTGGAAGGAAACATCGACCCAAGAAAAGAAATGAAGCTAGTGATAGGTTGAGAAGACTCAACCTGAGCAGGTAGAAATTTGAGTTTGAATTTTGATTTTGATTATTTTGATTTGATTTGATTTGCTTTGATTTGATTTTCTTTTTTTTATTTGTTTTATGTTTGTGTTCGGTATAGGCCACTCGTGGGAATTACACATTGCCTAACTTGTTTTCAAATATCTTTATTTCTTCAAACTTGTTGTTTGTTTATTTTATTTTTTTCATTTGTTTCATTTTCTTTATTTATTTTATTTTATTTCCTATATTTTTTATTTCATTTTGATTTGTTTTGATTGGATTTTATTATTATCTTTATGTTTGTGTTAGGTACATGTCACTCATGAGTATTACACCTTGCCTAACTTATTTTCAAATATATTTCTTTTTTTCAAACTAGTTGCTTGTTTCTTTATTTTCTTCATTTATTTCATTCTCTTTATTTGTTTTATTTCATTTCATTTATTTATTTTTATTTCATTTTGATTTGTTTTGATTTGATTTCTTTTTATTCAATTTAATTTAAGCTTTATGAGTTCTTAGTTACATTGCTTTTATTTATGATTTGAACACAATTTTGGACAAGCACGACAATAACGTTTATAATGATAATATTTTATTTCTAAAGTTTGTTATTTAAGACATCATAATGTATAACACTTCTTGAGATCATTCGTTGACTGAAAGCATATGTAAAAATAATTCATTCTTAAAGCACTATCAGAGCTATGTTCCTTCAAGTACACATAATAATGTGTTATTTTTAAGAACATCACAGCTTAAGAGGTTGCAACTTCTTAGCTCCATTTGCACTAGTTATTATTTCTTTAACACCAATATTAAACAAATTGTCTATATTGTCCCAAAAGATACTTTGACGTTCTTGAATTTTCATTAATTCGTGACAATCGAGTAATGTATTATCATTTTAGCATTGTACGAAGATTCAACACCTACTCAGAAGAGCGAAAACAACTAGTAGTGACACCAAAAATTTTTACGTGTACAATTAATGCATGAACATGAACAACTTTCTCAAAGCTTCAAATTCTTCCTTAAGCCTCAAAGTCTCCTGACGCCTCTTGAGGAGAATGCGACTCTGTTTATAGAGTTATGTGTACAATTAATGCATGAATATGAACAACTTTGATTGAACGACTCAGAGGGCTTCTTTCGATTAGACAATGTTTAATGGACATTTAAAGACATTAATGATGATAGAATTAAGTGATATTTGACTCGTTGGATTCATCTTACCAAGATGCTCGATTAGACTATAAGCTCGCTGGATTCGACAACCATTTAAACGTTCAAATATGTTCAGAATGCTTCAAAAAGCGATTTAATGGCTTGATCAGAGCTTAATTTCGTTCAGATTGGATAAATATTAATAACATTTAGTCCGTCTCGCTGAGTCAAATAGTTTGACTATAAGTTTTCTTAAATAGATGCACTAGATGACTTTTAATAAAAATTTGCATATTTATTTCTAAAAAAGACACCTCGAGATTCGTGCAATGTCTTGAGATTCATGTCAGATTATGAAAATTCGTTGATGGGGTATCAAATCTCCATCATGAAATTTAAACTATAAATTCAAGCTTATTTCAGAAACTTGTTAATATTTTTTTAATCTTCATTTTTATAAAAAAAAATAAATTTATTTATAATTATTAAATCTAATTTTTGATTATATTATGTTATTCAAAAGAGTAACAATTTTAAATTTTTTATGATTAACAACCAAAGGACATTAGGAGGAAACATAAGCCTGCATAGAAGAGTAAAAATGTATCGACTAAAAATTGAGGTCAATAATCGCTTGCTGCTCCACATCCCTCTACGTTGCCACCACATTCCCAAGCCAAAATAACCACAACCGCACCATAATCACTTTAGTTGTATGTCTCGTATCATGTCTGTTGTTATTTTCTCTTTCCGTATATTGGTTGTAACCGTCCATTAGATGTTTTCAATAATAATAATATTTATTTATTTATTATTATTTGAGTTAACTTCGATATCAAGCCTTGGGATGCATTTTTTCAAATTCATTTTCTTTACGAGCATGGTCAACATTGTTTGTTCCATCTTACTTTTACCGCGACTTAGCTCGATCTTTGAACATAGCATGAGATAAGTGATGAAGAGAAACGATTTTAGTGCTGGGAATTGTTAGCAACTTAGCATGAGATAAATGATGAAGAGAAAATATTTTAGTGTTGAGAATTGTTGCAGCTTCGCTTCTAACTTCGGATAAAGCAGAAGCTGGGGTAGAGAAAAAGAGGATTAATCGAGGGTGCGTATATGGCATGAAGGTACTTAATGCATAATAATAAAATTTAGATTGTCAAATAAATAAAAATATTTTATGTACTGTTTATGTAAAATCACAATGTATGAAATATAAACACACCCTAGTGCATTAACTAGTCCAAGTGATCAGCCCAATTTGTTGCCAGATCCATGGGTTCACACGCAAAACTAATCCTACGGCTCCCCTCTCTTGTATTTATAGCTACAGGTTTTCCAATTTCTCCGAACCCTAACCGGTGCAACTTCGTTCCCTCTCCTTCTTACTCTCTGCGTCGACTCCTTGCATTATTCAACCGAGATGAAGGTACTTTGTTTTCGATACGAACTTTAGGAACTAGGGGAAATAATCGATTTTTCCTAGTTTTGCCAATTGACAGTTCTGGAGTGCGCCCGGCGATTGTGAAACTTCTTTGTTTAAATTTTGCAGTTCAACATTGCGAATCCTACCACTGGGTGCCAGAAAAAGCTCGAGATTGATGACGATCAGAAACTGTGAGCTTTTTCCTTGAGCATTAATTTGTGCTCCTTAAGTCATGGTTTTTGTGGTGCTTGGTGTGATTTTTTTGCTGTAGTATCCATTTGCGAAACTAGACCTTTCATTTCCTTTTCTTAGGGGATGTATTTTTTTCTCTAGCTTAGCCGAGCTCTGTTTTTTTTGTATAATTCGTTTGGGAGGAGGGTCCCGNACTAGACCTTTCATTTCCTTTTCCTAGGGGATGTATTTTTTTCTCTAGCTTAGCTGAGCTCTGTTTTTTTGTGTAATTCGTTTGGGAGGAGGGTCCCAAAGTGTTCTCATTTCCTTTTTTACTAGAGAAGTTGAAGTGCCAAACGGCTAAATTGACAGCCTTGGTTAAGCTTGTAGGATATCGCTGCTTATCTTTGGGCTTAAGCGAAAAGATTCACCTTGATTTATCTCAACTTATATTTCCGTGTTATCTTTTTCAATTAAGGATTCAAGTAATCAAATCAAACAATTTTCTTACGTCATTCTAACCTAGAGTAGCTTATATTTTTCACTAACCGACCAGTTTAACCCGCTTAAAGGTTTCATTTAGCTTAGCTTTGCTTAAGCCCTAACCAAACAGGGCCTTGTATTCTGGGAGAAATAAGAATATCCAATTTTATGTTAACCTTGCTATGGGTGGCTTGTTACCATGGATTCGATATAGAGTGGAAGACGACCGGGTGGAAAAGTGTAAGGAGAGGTTGCTTCTCCGATTTAAATACAAATTTTTAGTTATTTTTAATTGCTTTTCCAGTTTTTCTAGGCCTATTACAGCTGGTAAACTTGTAAAATTGATTATGAAACAGGTCCTCATAATCAAAGCTGTTGCAGTGATTTGCCAATTGCTCCGAGAATCATTTATAATTAAAAAAATTTTCAAAGTTGGACTCCATGTTTATTATTTTTATGATATCTGTTTCCGTTGCACTTTCCTTGTTGCTTGTATTACTGTACATGCATGGTGGATGACTATACTTTCAGTCACCTTTTCTTGACATACGGTAGCTTATTCTTTTTATGGCAGCCATTTAATTTGATATTTTTCGATATGAGGGGAAACTCACAAGTGGATTATTTTTTTTGGTATTCTTAATTAAGTTGTACTTATGATGGATATTGATGCAACTTCTTAAGTGCATGTTTTTTCTGTTGTTTGAATGGTGATTTTTGGTGTTCTTTTTTTTCATAATATGTTTGCATAAATTAGTTATGAGTCNGATATTGATGCAACTTCTTAAGTGCATGTTTTTTCTGTTGTTTGAATGGTGATTTTTGGTGTTCTTTTTTTTTTTCGTAATATGTTTGCTTAAATTAGTTATGAGTCAACACTACATGCCTTGTGAACTTTTTGACCAAAAAGTACATTGCAAATTTTTTCTAAAGAGGTTGTTACCTGTGTATTTTAATATCATTTTTTTTTTCAATTATGCATATTATTAGTCTGAATTGTGGTAAAACGNAGTCAACACTACATGCCTTATGAACTTTTTGACCAAAAAGTATATTGCAAATTTTTTCTAAAGAGGTTGTTAACTGTGTATTTTAATATCATTTTTTTTTCAATTATGCATATTATTAGTCTGAATTGTGGTAGAACTTGTCCATTTGATTTGAGCATTTCAATTTTAGGGTACTCTTTTGCAGATTATCCATTTTTTTCCCGCACTCTCACTTATTGATAAAGAGATGAATTTTGATTTATCTTTTAAGTGTAAGCATGTTTAGTGTTTAGAGAGTGATGGTTTGTCATCCTTTGTTCATAATTTGTATGNTTATCTTTTAAGTGTAAGCATGTTTAGTGTTTAGAGAGTGATGGTTTGTCATCCTTTGTTCATAATTTGTATCCAAAATAAATTTCCGTGCTTATTCATTGTTTTTTACTATATGTATTGTATCATGAACGTTTTAATCGGCATCCATATTAGAAATTTCTAAAAGTTTAATTACTTGTGTATTGTAACACTGAAATAATATTTAAAATCTGTCCTATTGTTGATATGATTTGTATTGACCATGACTAATTATGCTTCAATGGACAATAATTGGAAGAATTCTGACTTAATGACACTTTATATGTTCTCGTTGTCATTGACCCATAGACATATGCTCGAGGGGCCAAAAAAAAAAAAAAAAAAACAAAAAGCGTGAAATTGACCTGCTGTATATATTTGGGAACATTTTATTTTCCTCCCGGACTATGTAAGTTTACAAATCCTTGTAAATTGGAAGCTACGAAGCTTGTAAGGACAACAATTGGAATGATGTTTGTGTAAAACTGGCGTGCAAATGAAAATATAAGGAACAGGGTATGACATGGAAGTCTTCACCGAGACTACACCAAGGAAGAAGTCCCAAAATTGAGCTCGTCGCTAAGAAAGCGGTATTAGAAATGTAAAATAATATAAAATTAGAAAATCTAAATCTAATACAAATCTAAATTTATATACTTTAAATACTAGAATTTAAATACTAGAACTAGAATAAAAGAATAAAAAAGAGAGGCAAAAGATGACAAAGGAATTTTGTATCAAATTACTTTTTTTTGGGAAGTTTGTATCAAACTANAAAAAGAGAGGCAAAAGATGACAAAGGAATTTTGTATCAAATTACTTTTTTTTGGGAAGTTTGTATCAAACTTCTTGTCTCACGGTCTTGAAGAATGAACCTTAACTTGGGCAGTCTTTTGAGGATTTTTTTTTTCCAGAGCAGACTATGCCTTTTCTGAAAATAAATGTTTTTTCCTTTCAATTAACAAATCAGAAATATTAGTTATTTCAAGATTTAAAATTTTTTCTTAGAGATTTTTTGGTTGTTTGAATTTGAAATATACGCCCTTGAAAAATGAAGAGTAAAATGATTTTCTATTTACTTGCAATTGTTTGGTTGATGAAAAGAGTATGCACGAAAATTGCTTTTTTTTTTGGTTAGCATTATAATTTAAGNAAGATTTAAAATTTTTTCTTAGAGATTTTTTGGTTGTTTGCATTTGAAATATACGCCCTTGAAAAATGAAGATTAAAATGATTTTCTATTTACTTGCGCAATTGTTTGGTTGATGAAAAGAGTATGCACGAAAATTGCTTTTTTTTTGGTAGCATTATAATTTAAAGAACAATACTGTATTAAATAAGGTGATAAAATATCTTATGCTTTGAAAATGCAGCAAATCTATAAAATTGTGGAACTAATGCTTGTCTATTAATGGCTGACCTTGATGAAACTAACAATTATTGATAGAAGAACATCCTCTGCAAATTGTGTTGACTCATAAAGCTCTATAATTGAACAAAATGGAGAACATATTGAATGGGATAAATATAACCAGCTACACTGTTTTTGTTCTCAGTGCTAATTGATTATGCAAAGAACTTCTAATTTTATGTACTCAGAAGGCACACAAAGCTACGGAAAAGGTGAACGCAAATCAAGGAACAAGATATAGACAATCACAATGATGGAAAGACAACAATCATGGTCGAATAACAAACACCTGAAAAATCAGAACCTATCAATTATTTAATTTTATACCTCTTATATTTGCAACCTAGCACTCCCTTAAGCAATTATCAATTTATTGAAAGTTGTTTATCCTCATCTTGGGAAGATAAATGAACAATCATGTATCAACATATATGATTTCATCTTATGATAAAAAATATAAAGTTTTGATAAGCTGAAATCTATACATTGATTTTTATAACGTTGCAGTTTAAAGATTCTTTATTTTTAAGGGCGTTTATCTTTTTTTTTTACTTATTAGCTTATGTTTTAGTTGGTTATTTGATTTTATTTGATGTTTTGATTTTATTTGTATAATGATTTCTCCTCTAGAGTTTGTTAAAAAGTTTTTAGCGAATATTTATATAATATTTATGGCTGTAAATGACGCTTAAGTTTTGGGCTGTAATAATAGGTTAGTCAGTGAATGAAATATTGCTTAGTTTATGCGTACATCAATTGACATTCGNTGTATAATGATTTCTCCTCTAGAGTTTGTTAAAAAGTTTTTAGCGAATATTTATATAATATTTATGGCTGTATATGACGCTTAAGTTTTGGGCTGTAATAATAGGTTAGTCAATGAATGAAATATTGCTTAGTTTATGCGTACATCAAATGACATTCTGATTAGCAGTTTTTATAGTGTTTTGTATTTTGAACCTGATTAAAATGAAACTTTTTATGAATCCTATTTTTTGACAATACTATTGTGCAATCCAATATTAAATAGAGCAACATAATAATTTATGCTCGCATGATAATTTTTTCTAGGCTAGTATTTTTTTAGCTTGCCTAGGGTTTGAGTCACCACCATTGTATCTTGTGCCATCATGATTTCTTACTTTTTTGTCGGAAACTGGCCTATTTTTATCAGTTTATAGGAGCGGTCTAATTATAATTTTTTTTTCTTTTCCTTTTTATTGGTTTTAGTGTGGTTCAGCTTCTTTATTGCAAAGGAGCGGGATAGTGTGAAGAGCTGAAATCTAATATTAACACAAGGATCTGGAGCATAATAGGGTGTTGACTTAGATGTTTGCTTGTAGCAGTAACTATTTTTACAATCTACAACTGTCTATATCGCATCATTGAGAAGATTCAGTAATGCTTTCAGTCGGCAGCTGTTGTTTTTTCGGATTATTAGAAGCATGTGCGAGTTTTGTATTTTTTTGGATGGGCTATCTAATGTGAGATTTAATGTTTAGGACATGGATTTTTATTTTTGGGATGTTTAGGAAGAAGAAAATGCTATGTGAGATAAAGTAACAAACACTATTAAAAAAGTAACAAAAGTTGTCTTTGGAGAATCAAAATATAAAATTTCTATAAATACAAATAGTTGGCGATGGAATAATAATGTGCAAGAAAAGATAAAATATAAGAAATTATGTTATAAAAATTGATTTAAATGTAGAAACTTAGAGAACTGAGAAAAATATTAAACGGTCCGCAGGGAGCCTAAAAGAACAATCTGTGACGCTAAAAATTTTGCTTTTAGTGATCTTTATAATTTATTAGATATTAAGGATGGTAAAAATTATATGTATAAACTAGCCAAACAAAGAGAAAAGAAAAGTAAAGATTTAAATTAAGTAAAGTGTATTAAAGATGAAAATCAAAAGTGTTTTTCTTAGAAAAAGATATTCAAGATAGGTGGGTGAGTTATTTTGATATACTTTTTAATGAAGTTTTTGAAAATATGATTGAACTTAGTGATCTTAATATCACTAATAATAATAAAACGTTTCTTTTTTTACCATCGTATTAGTAAAAATTAAGTTGAGGAGGCTTTAAAGAAAACTAAGGGTGGAAGTCTGTGAGAGTTGATGATATCTAAATTGAAGTGTGGAAATATTTAGTAGACTTGGGAGTTTCTTGGCTTACTAAACTCTTTAATATTATTTTTAAAACCAAAAAGATGTCTGAGGAGTGGAGGAAGTTATTTTTAAGATTAAATGAGATGCACAAGAGTGTGCAAATTATAGAAGAATTAAGTTGATGTGTCATACTTTAAAATTATGGGAGAGGATAATTGAATATAGGTTAAGATGTATTACGAAGATTTCTAATAATCAATTTGGATTTATACCAAGCAGGTCTACTATGGAAGCTATACATTTATTGAGAGGTTTGATGGAGAAGTCCAAAAATTATAAGGAGGATCTACATTCGATTTTTATTGATTTAGAAAAAGCTTACGATAAGGTTCCAAGAGATATTCTTTGGAGAGTTCTTTTTTATTGTTTTATTAATTTAGAAAAAGCTTACGATAAGGTTCCAAGAGATATCCTTTGGAGAGTTCTCGAATTATTGATGTAGAAAAAACTTATGATAAGGTTCCAAGAGATATCCTTTGGAGAGTTCTTGAGGAGAAAGTTTAGAAAAAGCTTACGATAAGGTTCCAAGAGATATCCTTTGGAGAGTTCTTGAGAAGAGAGATTAGAAAAAGCTTACGATAAGGTTCCAAGAGATATCCTTTGGAGAGTTCTCGAGAAGAAAAACTATGACTTATATTCAAGTCATTAAAGATATGTATACTAGAGCTGTTACTTGTGTTCAAACTGACTTATATTCAAGTCATTAAAGATATGTATAGTAGAGTCTACATTTGATTTTTATTGATTTAGACAAGCTTACGATAAGGTTCCAAGAGATATCCTTTGGAGTTCTTGAGAAGAAAGGTGTTGATATGACTTATATTCAAGTCATTAAAGATATGTATACTAGATTGATTTAGAAAAAGCTTACGATAAGGTTCCAAGAGATATCCTTTGGAGAGTTCTCGAGAAGATTTATTGATGTAGAAAAAACTTATGATAAGGTTCCAAGAGATATCCTTTGGAGAGTTCTTGAGGAGAAAGTTTAGAAAAAGCTTACGATAAGGTTCCAAGAGATATCCTTTGGAGAGTTCTTGAGAAGAGAGATTAGAAAAAGCTTACGATAAGGTTCCAAGAGATATCCTTTGGAGAGTTCTCGAGAAGAAAAACTATGACTTATATTCAAGTCATTAAAGATATGTATACTAGAGCTGTTACTTGTGTTCAAACTGACTTATATTCAAGTCATTAAAGATATGTATAGTAGAGTCTACATTTGATTTTTATTGATTTAGACAAGCTTACGATAAGGTTCCAAGAGATATCCTTTGGAGTTCTTGAGAAGAAAGGTGTTGATATGACTTATATTCAAGTCATTAAAGATATGTATACTAGATTTTTATTGTTTTATTAAAGCTTACGATAAGGTTCCAAGAGATATCCTTTGGAGTTCTTGAGAAGAAAGGTGTTGATATGACTTATATTCAAGTCATTAAAGATATGTATACTAGATTGATTTAGAAAAAGCTTACGATAAGGTTCCAAGAGATATCCTTTGGAGAGTTCTCGAGAAGATTTAGAAAAAGCTTACGATAAGGTTCCAAGAGATATCCTTTGGAGAGTTTTTGAGAAGAAAGGTGTTGATATGACTTATATTCAAGTCATTAAAGATATGTATAGTAGAGCTATTACTTGTGTTCAAATTGAAGGAGGATTGGCCAAATATTTTCCTATTTCTATTGAATTACAACAGGGATCGGCTTTAAGACAAGATCTTTTTGCTTTAGTTGTGGATTTTCTTACTGGACATTTATAGGAGGATGTACCTTGGTGTATGTTTTTTTGCTGATGATATACTTCTCGTGTATAAGACGAGAGAAAAAGCCTAAGAAAAACTTGAATTATGGAGGTGTAGAGTAGAACTAAAACTGAATACATGAAATATAATTTTAGTAGTAGTAGCTCTAGTGACAGAAGTGTAACTTTGGGTGATCAAATTATTAAAAGGTGTGAACGATTTAGATATCTCGGGACTTTTGTTTAAGGCGATGGTGATATAGATGGGGATTTAGTAGAATTCAAGTTGGTTGGTTGAAGTGGAGGAATACTTTGTGCCTTCTGTGTGATAGAAAAATATTGCTTAGACTAAAAGGAAAATTTTGTAAGATGGTGGTGCGACCTAAAATGCTCCATGGCGCTGAATGTTGGCTTTTAAAAGAGAAGCATAATACTATGTTAAATGTTGTCGAGATGAGAATGATTAGGTGGATGAGTGGCTTTACACTTAAAGAAAAAAATGAGAAATGAATATATCGATGATAGGGTTGGTGTAGCTCCAGTGACGGACAAAGTTAGAGTGAGTCGTCTTAGATTGTTTGGTGACATTAAACGTCGACCAATTGATGATTCGATTAGGAGAGTAGATGTTTTAGATTCGACCTATGTTAAGAAAGGCAGATGTAGACCTAGGAAGACTTGGGCTTTTTGTATAAAAAAATGAACTTAATTTATTAGAACTAAATGAAAATATGCACTAAATAGGACACGTTGGAGAAAAAGGATTCATGCAGCCGACCCCACGTAGTCGGATTAAGGTTTGGTTGTTGTTGTTGTTCAGATGTTTGCAATTGTGCTCGGGTTAATAATTAGGGAAATTACATACATTCCATAATTCTTATGCATTTACATATCTAACACAAAAGTTTGATATTATACCACCTTGGTGTCATAAGCATATGCATGAAAACGTGTTGTTCACTTTAAAAAAGTAGTGATTGTGGTATCTTTGATATGATGTTAAGACTTGAGTGGTATATATGTAAATATGATTGTTTAAGTGTTAGATATACATATTATTTGTGTGGTGTGTATGTAAATGCCTCTAGTATTCATTGATGTTCATTCTGTGATTGGATTGGAAATTGTGTTATGGATTCATCTGCAACCTTCTTTCTTTGGACATGGTTTGAGGTTTTAAAGAAAACTAAAGATGGAAAATCTGTAAGAGATTTAGAAGTTTCTTGGCTTAACTCTTTAATATTTTTTTGAATACTAAAAAGATGCCCGTCGAGTGGAGGAAGAGTATTTTGGTCCCATTTGTAAGAATAAAGGACACACATAAGAGTGTACAAATTATAGAGAAATTAAGTTGATGTGTCATTCTCTAAAATTATGGGAGAGGGTAATTGAACATAGGTTAAGTTGTGATACAAAGATTTCTCATAATCAGTTTGGTGTTTTGCCGGGTAGATCTATGACGGAAGTTATACATTTATTGAGAGGTTTGATGGAGAAGTACATAGAGGGGAGGATCTACATATACTTTTTGTTGACTTGGAAAAAGTTTAAGATATGTTTCCAAGAGTTATCCTTTGGAGAGTTCTGGAGAAGAGAGGCGTTGATATGACTTATATTCAAGTCATTAAAGATATGCATACTAGGGCTGTTACTTGTGTTCGAACAGAAGGAGGATTAACCAAGCATTTTCCTATTTCATTGGATTACATCAGGGTTTGGCTTTAAGTCCACACCTTTTTGCTTTAGTTATGGATGCTCTTATTGGACATTTACAAGAGTATGTATCTTGGTGTATGCTTTTCACTGATGATGTCCTTCTTGTTGATAGGGCTAAGAAAGAGTTCAGAAAAAAACTTGAATTATGAAGGTCTATATTGTAGTCTAAAGGCCTTCATTTGAGTAGATCTAAAACTTAGTACATGGAATGTAATTTTAGTAGTGGTAGCTCTAATGACAAAGTTGTAATTATGGGTGATCAAATCATTAAAATGTGTGAAAGTTTTAGTATCTTGGGTCTATTGTTTAAAGTGATGGTGATATAGATGGAAATGTTATTAGCAAAATTCAAGTTGGTTGGTTGAAGTGGAGGAATGCATTGGGCCTATTGTGTGATGGAAAAGTATCACTTAAATTGAAAGAAATATTTTGTAAGATGGTGGTGAGGCCATCAATGCTATGCAGAATGTTGTCTTTTAAAAGAGAAGCATAAAACAAAGTTAAGTGTTGCTGAGATGAGAATGCTTAGGTTGATGAGTTGACACTTAGGGACAAGATGCGAAATTCATCTATCCGTGAAAGGGTTTGTGTAGCTCAAGTGACAGACAAGAGTAAATAGAGTCGTCTTAGATGGTTTGATCGCATTAAACGTCGATCATTTGATGATCCGGTTGTGAGAGTAGATGTTCTAGATTCAACTAATGTTAAGAAAGGTAGAGGTAGGCCTAAAAAATCTTGGTCATATTGTATAAAAAATGATCTTAATCTATTATAATTAAATGAAAATATAACACTTAACACGACACAATGGAGGGAAATAATTGTTGTAGTTGACCCCACGGGATAAAGGCTTGTTGTTGTTGATTACCATGCCAACAAGAAGTATGTCATATTAATATATTAATTGAATCAATAAATAATTTTCAATTGATTCAATGTAAATCGAATTTGATAAGTTCTATTCCAACATAATGTAACTTTTATGAGGCTTAAAATTATATTCCTTATTTTGTTGGGATTTGGGAGGTATAACTTCGAGAAAAAATTGAATAATTTTGAGTACTTATTCTAACATTATCATAAAGTTATTTGGAAAAGTTGAAGTAACCTAAACAAAATTAGTAGGACATTCTTAATTATTTTAATGTTTTATTACAGGTGAAACAAAATTAACATTGGCTAGCGTGACACAAACTTAAAAAAAGCAATATTTTTCATTTATGGAATTTAAGAATTGATTGCATAATCGGTTTAAGATTTGTAAACAATGTGATTCTGGCTTGTTTGAATATTGTGGAAGGTTTGCACATTTTGTAGCGGCACATTTAATCTGAGAACTTTTTGTTACTATTATTTGTTTTGAAGTTTAGGAATAATAGATTTTATTAGAATCTCTTAGAACAAATTTTAGTATTTATGATATTTTTTATTAATTTTTTCATGTCATATTAGCTGTTTGTATTATTGCTTGAAGTTCACATGAATTAAAATCTATGCATGAAAATTATAAGTCAATTATTGTTGTGAACATAAGAGATGAATCTGTTGTTAATGTAATGATACATTTGAGTAAGAAATTTTTTTCTATAGGAGCATTTAAAAAATGGCATGCAAAAAAGGCTGAGCGATTAAAACATATGTATTGAGATAAGTGCTTATCAATTAGAAGTTCTAGGAAGTTTTGTGATTAGTCAAGCATCTATTTAGCTGATTTGATTTTGTTTCATGAACTGGCAAACAATTTCCCTTTTCATCTTTTCCCTGTGATGTTGCATCGAACATTATTAGACAATTCTATCTTTCTTATTTCTAAAACTACAGAAGTTGAATCTGTGTCCTTTTTTTTTTAATTGTATGCAATTCTATTTATTCCAAGGACAAGTCTCGCTATGATCCTGGATTACAACATTAATGCCAAATTGTATAGGCATGTATATTGTTTATATAATTAAAACCTTGAGAATGTGTATAATCAAGTATATTTAGAGTTTATTGTTGCATTCTAAAAAGGTTATGTTGAAGTTTTGAAAGATATGTGTGGTATAATATTGATTTACATGGTAATAGTAAAATGAATATAGTTCCCATTCACAATAGATTTCCATCAACGACCATTAAATCTAGATTGATTTGTATTGTTTTTGGAGGCTCATCAGGAATACACAAGTGGAGGCAAGTTTGGGTATTGTAGGCGACAATTCTATTTGTTGAGTCCTTTGTTAAAATGAGTGAAAAGTTAGAGCAATGGTGGAAGTACTTAGAAGAAAACTACCCTAGGATTAATTGAACAAAGATTGAATATATGATATTCAATTTTAAATGTATGAAAGCGAAAAAAATCCTTTTAGTGGAATTGTTATATAGAATAATGAGAACATATCTGTTTTGAATGATGAATATGCGATTAAGATGAAGAGTTCATTTAAGCTTGTAATGTGGTGAAACAAAATCATGGAGACTCAGAGTATTTTATGAAATTGCTAGGGGATTGACTTTTTTTTGTTTTGATTAAGGTCTTGAACAATAAGTGGTCACTAATAGCCAGTTTAAATGTAACAAGTTTTAATGTTGTGATGGATGTTTGGTAAAATTTGAAAAGGTTGATTGGTAAGTGATAAACTGATAATTTGAGAAGGTTAGTTGATTAGTGAAAAATCAATTAAGTTTTGGGCATGTGCACTGTAAATTTTGGGAATTGAGCAGGATGTTCTTATTGATATGAAAGGAGAGGTATTAAGTACAAATTACATGACTCCTAACATAAAAAATATATAAAATAAGAAAAACATACAAATAAGAAATACATAAAACATGAAGGAAATATATAGAACAAGAAATATCGGAAAATGAATTAAATCAATGCTAATAACTTCTAACACTGCCCCCCCCAGTTAAACTATAAATGCCAATTATGTTCAATTGGGATTTGAACTCGTCAAACAATGGCCGAGGAAGATTTTTCGTGAGAATATTGCTAGTTGGCCAGTAGAACAGATGAATTGAACACAAATTTTCTCGGAATCAAGCTTCTCCTTGATAAAATGACGGTCAATCTCCGCATGCTTGATACAATCATGTTGAACCATATTATGGACAATGCTAATGACAACTTTATTGTCACAAAATAGTTGCAGAGGAACGTAGACCGATATATGTAACTCACGGAGAATGATACACAACCAACGAACTTTACATTCTCTTAGGGACGGACCAAAACTCGTCTTCAATATTGCTACGGGCAACCACACCATTTTTTACTTTTCATTTGACAAGATTTCCCCACGCAAATGAGCAATAACCCGAGGTAGATCGACGATCATAGACGAATCCATCCCAGTCGACTTTCTTATAAAGTGCAGCGGAGCGAGATGTGTGATGCGAAAACAACAAAATTTAGCCTGATGTGCCTTTTAAGTAGAGGATGATCTAATGTACACTTGTGAGGTGATGCTCGTAAGGACCATGCATGAATGGACTGACAATATCAAAGACGTGACTAATGTCCGGAGTCATATGGACTAGGCAAATGAGTTTCCTTGCTAAACGTTGGTAGTGTGCCTTGTTCACCGGAGATGCATTGGGAGCATTTGCCACCTTCTCATTGGGATCCATTACAACAACTACCAGTTTGCAAAGTAGCTTTGTCTTGGTCAGTAAATCTCAGATGAGTGACAGAAGAACATCGTGTGATCAGATTAGGCCTGAGAGAAATCATGACCCACAATAACTTTTGCAAACTTATTGAACAAGGCCCGAGGAAATTCTTTCAATCGACAAATAAACTTCCGCAGTCGACACACTTGTCCATGGGAAGAGGTTGAGTCAAAGCTCGGTGGGAGAGACATATACACCTCTTCTGCGAGATCGTCGTTATGGAAAACATTCTTGACTTCTAGTTGGAGGATGGGGCAATCCAAATTGATAACGGAACCCGAATGGTGTTCAACTTAGTTGTCGGAGCAAACACCTCCTCATATTAAGTTCCATAGTCTTGCTAATAGCCTTTTTGGCGACCATTCACGCTTCGCGTTCAAAGGATCTGTCGGAGTTAAATTTGGTGTTGAAAATCCACAGACAACCCATTATTTTTTTTATTCGAGAAAGATCAATAACATCCTTCATATGGTTTTGCCGAAGGGCATTCATCTCATCAATTACTACTGCCTTCTAGGAAGGGTCCGTCAATGTTTTCTCAATAGTGGATGAAAGACAACAATATATTAAGGAAGTGGCAAATGCTTTTAGGTTGGTGATGAGCTGTGGAATGAGACGTATTTTGCCATGAGATAAAGAGAACACGTTTGATTGCGCACCTCAATGGTAGAAGTCACATTCTCATTAAGAGCATGAGGAATCCCTACAAGTTGAGAAAGTGTTTTTCCAGAGATGTCGGTCAGAGCGGATTTCATGCACTACAGTGAGGCAGCAGGTTCAAGAGTAGGGACATTGTGACAAGTCTCAAACGAGGGGTTGGTATGCCGTGTAGACACGTAAAGTAGATGGTTGGTGGTTGATCCAGTTAGACAGAGGGTTCCTCAGAAACAATGGATGTAGGAGTTGGTGGAATATCCAACGGAGTTGGAAAAGAAACACTGCATTGAAAATCTCCCTCTCACTTAAGGTAGTGTTAGGGAAGTAGGGGGTACTTTTAAGAAAAGGAACATCGACACTCGCATAGTAGTATTTATTGGTGGTAGGATCAAGGCACCAATAGCCTTTTCGAGTGGTCGAATATTTGAGAAAGACATTTGATTGACCGGGGGTCTAGTTTGCTCCGAGTTAGGACTGTGTTCCGAACAAACGTCGTGCTCCCAAATGTTTTGGGGTCTAATGTGCGGAGAAAAACCAATTGGTAGGAAAACATGACATCAAGACTGCTAACGGGGTTCGAAAGTTGTGGATTTTTGTGGGGACTATTGATTAGATATGTGACGGTAATGATGACATTATTCCAAAAACATTTTAGGCATTAGATTGAAACATAATTAAACAAACAACATTATTGAGAAGTATTCTTACCTTAGCTTGGATGGAAGGTGCTCTTATTTACCAAGAGTTCTCTTAATCTAGAGTTAAAAAGTTAACGGTCGTTTTTGGTCCGAAGGACTTGAATATATGTTTTGAATTGGGTCAAAATGAGGGAGTTTGAATTTTTGAAGGTGACAGCCGCTTCACTTTCGTCTTTTAATATATAAACTCAAGTCATTTGAGTGTGGTGATCAGTCAAGATAAATAACTACCGTTTATTGGTGTAGCTTGAAGTTCGATTGTGTCCCCATAAGTCACTACGAACGAATGAAAAGGAAACAGGAGTGTAAGAATGTGGTGGATATGATACACGTTGATATTTAGCTAAAGTTAGATCTCACATTTGAAACTAGATAGATTTTTATTAATACACATTAAATGAAAAAATTAGTTCAAATAGTGAAAACTGGAATGACCCAAACGACAATGTAAAGGCATAATAGGACATTTAATAAATTAGGAAAAAGTACAAATACGAGATGAAGTGTTCATGTCATCAATCTTGTTCTTGGAAAAAGTACGGTTCAATTATTCACTTATCACTTAGCAGTTTCAATCATCTTCCCCCGAATGACGAACTTGAACGACACATACATCAGGAGAAAAATGAGTGCACAATCAAAGTTATATGTCAACCTACTAACCGACAAAATGTTACACTTCAGCAAAGGTACGTGTAACATGAATCTTAGAGTTAGCTCGACTGTTAGAACAACTGACCCTTTTCCCTTTATCCTCAATGGAACTATAGGAACCATCGACAATTTTATTAGTATCTCTATCGAAGCATGGGGAATATATTGAGAAGGCTTGAAAACACTTAGCCATGTGGTTCATAGCATCTGAATCAATAATTCTCGAACTAAAAAAGGTAAAAGCAGTGAGTGCCATAGAAATGTTAGCTTGACGAACATGGGAGGTCGACGAGACGGAAGAGAACTGACTAGATCCAAGCAGCTTAATTAAGTGTTTCATCTGACTCTTCATGGAGTCCGGTGATTCTGGGATGGTCCCAGTGGGGGCCGACTGCTTTCTGGATTATGAAGTCGTAGCAAGACCCTTAGCAACTAAGGATTATGTTGAAGACTTATTTGCTGGTTCCTGTAGAGCTCCCAACACTTGTCTCGGGTATGATAGGGTTTGTTACAGAAATCACATGTAGAGTGATTTGCTCGTGAAGGTGTGATAGAGTGTTGAACGCTATTGGAGAGCAAGGCAGAAAATTCGGCTGAAGTAGTGGGGTGCTGAGCATGACAAGTCTTTGCCTTTCTTCACGACGGATCTCATTGAATGCCGCTCGGGTTGAAGTGATCACAACCAAGTATACGACCCCGGACTTCATCGAAATTTTTGTTCAGGTGAGCCATAAATTGGAACACATGATCCTTTTCAACAATTTTTTGGAAGAAGGAAAAATTAGTTGGAGAGTTCCAAGTGTAGTTGTAGTAGGGATCGTATCCATAAGACAACCAAGTCATTGTAGTACTGGGTCACCGTCCTTAATCTCTATTTCGCCTCGCGGATTTTCTTTGCTGTTTTTCTTAGAAACCTCATAGAGTTGGCCATAATTACCTATGTTCGAGTAAGTATTGCGAACGACAGTCCATAAGCCACTCGCAAACAGAAGAAATAGATATGAACTACCAATCGAGGTTTTCATGGAATTAATCAACAATGACATGACCATTAAATTCTCCACTTCTCAGGCTACATATGTCGGATTAGTTTTCGGAGGTTCACGAATCATAACTTTGAAATGACCAAATTTATCTTGTCTTTTAACGAATAATGACAAATTCAAACTGTTCGAGGAATTTGAGCCGTTTATTTTATGGGCGGGTGATAAGGAAGTTCAAGTGATTTTCAAGTCCTCCGATCTGCGATGGGATTGTGGTTGGCGTTAATCCTCTGGTGGACTCAAGTACATTGTCAGAAGGAGGCTTGATGGTGGAGGAGCCCGCCATGATTCTGACTGAGCCAAAAGGTGAGGTTGGGATGCTGAGACATGAAAGGATTCCAACTACAGGAGGGAGGCTCCGTAACTGGAAAAAGGGAAGGATCAGTGGTTGAACGTTCACGAAAAACCTACAGGAAGGATCGACGGCTGAAAAAAATTACAGGTCCGTTCTGCAAAAATCTGCAGGAGCAACTGATACCACTAACGACTAGAAAAAAATACTACACGAAAAATATTGCGGCACTGTAGATTGCCTACAGGGAGTGCCGGCGGCTAGATGTATGCTTTGGTGGCAATTAGGGTTAGATCCTTGGCTTTGATACCATGTAAATGTTGGGGATTGAGCAGGGTGATCTTATCAATATGAAAGGCATATGAAAGGAGCGGTATAAGCATAAATTATATGACTAATAACATAGGAAATATATAAAATAGAAAAGACGTACAAATAGGAAATTACATAAAACATGAAGGAAATATATAAAACAGGAATATAGGAAAAGGAGATGAATCAATGCTAATAACTTCTAACATGCAATAATGGGAAATTTGTCATGAGTGTGAAGGGCATATAAAGTTACTAAAAGGGTTATGAAGGGAAAATGGGTTAATGTCTAAAAAGGTATAAATAGATTGTAATAACATGAGCAATGTTCAATAATAATGAATGTTCACTACTGATTTATAAAGCCAGGCCGTGATATTAAGGATATAATGTTAATCATGATTATGATTTTTCCCTGATCAACATATTTTCTTTTTCTTCAACATGCCAGTTCCCGTACCACTTTTGATTCTTTTACACAATCAAATTAATAGTACATTATTCAGTATTTAGCTATTATGCGTCCCACAGCTTATCTTATACTTGTGCTATGATTGCCTTGAATATAACTTTTATTTTTTTCAATTTGTTACATTTAAATATATTTTGTGTATTAAAGTTAGAAATCATATTATGGAAAATGACCAATTCACTAAATTCTGTTATTTGGTTAATTTGAAGCCCGTATTGTTTTAGTCAACAAATACCTTTTGAAATCCCTCAACTTGATTTCATTTTGACAGACAAAAATAAACTCATATATTTATAAATTCTGCAAACTATTGATTAATATTGTTAGCTGTAAATAATAAATTTAAAGATGTTTTTTTTGCTGATCTTCGTATCTGTAATGTCACTCCATGTTTGATGGAACACTTCATTTATATTGGGCTATTTTCCCTTTTAGGTTAATGTTCTAATAATTTTAGTTTGTTTACTACCTAGCAGCTTCTGATATCACGTTCTGCTTCTCTTGCAGTCGAGCTTTTTATGATAAAAGGATATCACAGGAAGTCAGCGGAGATGCTCTTGGAGAGGTATATAACACTTGGAACTAAATAGAAGACAAATTCTCATTGCAATGTAATTTCAATCTACACTGATGGGACAATTTTATTTAATTACTATCCTCTGTGGCAGGAATTCAAGGGCTATGTTTTTAAGATCATGGGAGGATGCGACAAGCAGGGCTTCCCCATGAAGCAGGGAGTTCTGACTCCAGGACGCGTTCGCTTGCTACTAAGCAGAGGTCTGGAGCGCCTTTCAGATGTTTGTTTTTGGTTCTGTATATAACACTATATTAGCCATGAATATTCCAACGACTTTCTCACTGCTACGACAGCTTAATTTACCTTGAAAAGATGTATTTCATTTTTAAAAGTTAAAATAGTGATATTTTTGATGTGATATGAAAGTTTTGGGCGTGGGTGGTAAAAATGTAAAAAAGCAAAGTTTAGGTGTTAGATATGTAAATACAATTGGGTGGTAGGTCTGTAAATGCCNTATTTTTTTAGCTTGCCTAGGGTTTGAGTCACCACCATTGTATCTTGTGCCATCATGATTTCTTACTTTTTTTGTCGGAAACTGGCCTATTTTTATCAGTTTATAGGAGCGGGCTAATTATAATTTTTTTTTCTTTTCCTTTTTATTGGTTTTAGTGTAGTTCAGCTTCTTTATTGCAAAGGAGCGGGATAGTGTGAAGAGCTGAAATCTAATCTTAACACAAGGATCTGGAGCATAATAGGGTGTTGACTTAGATGTTTGCTTGTAGCAGTAACTATTTTTACAATCTATAACTGTCTATATCACATCATTGAGAAGATTCAGTAATGCTTTCAGTCGGCAGCGGTTGTTTTTTCGGATTATTAGAAGCATGCGCGAGTTTTGTATTTTTTTGGATGGGCTATCTAATGTGAGATTTAATGTTTAGGACATGGATTTTTATTTTTGGGATGTTTAGGAAGAAGAAAATGCTATGTGAGATAAAGTAACAAATATTATTAAACAAGTAGCAAAAATTGTATTTGGAGAATCAAAATATAAAATTTCTATAAATACAAATAGTTGGCGATGAAATAATAATGTGCAAGAAAAGATAAAATATAAGAAGTTTTGTTTTAAAAATTGATTTAAATGTAGAAACTTAGAGAACTGAGAAAAATATTAAACAGTCCGCAGGGAGCCTAAAAAAATAATCTGTGACGCTAAAAATTTTGCTTTTAGTGATCTTTATAATATATTAGATATTAAGGATGGTAAAAATTATATGTATAAACTAGCCAAACAAAGAGAAAAGAAAAGTAAAGATTTAAATCAAGTGTATTAAAGATGAAAATCAAAAGTGTTTTTCTTAGAAAAAGATATTCAAGATAGATGGGTGAGTTATTTTGATATACTTTTTAATGAAGTTTTTGAAAATACGTTGAACTTGGTGTCTTAATATCACTAATAATAATAAAACGTGTCTTTTTTTACCGTCGTATTAATAAAAAATAAGTTGAGGAGGCTTTAAAGAAACCAAGGGTGGAAGTCTGTAAGACTTGATGATATCCCAATTGAAGTGTGGAAATATTTAGGAGACTTGGGAGTTTCTTGGCTTACTAAACTCTTTAATATTATTTTTAAAACCAAAAAGATACCACAATCATATTTACATATATACCACTCAAGTCTTAACATCATATCAAAGATACCACAATCACTACTTTTTTAAAGTGAACAACACGTTTTCATGCATATGTTTATGACACCAAGGTGGTATAATATCAAACTTTTGTGTTAGATATGTAAATGCATAAGAATTATGGAATGTATGTAATTTCCCTAATTATTAACCCGAGCACAATTGCAAACATCTGAACAACAACAACAACCAAACCTTAATCCGACTACGTGGGGTCGGCTGCATGAATCCTTTTTCTCACTTGTGTCCTATTTAGTGCATATTTTCATTTAGTTCTAATAAATTAAGTTCATTTTTTTATTAAAAAAGCCCTAGTCTTCCTAGGTCTACATTTGTCTTTCTTAACATAGGTCGAATCTAAAACATCTACTCTCCTAATTGAATCATCAACTGGTCGACGTTTAATGTCAGCAAACAATCTAAGATGACTCACTCTAACTTTGTATATTACTGGAGCTACACCAACCCTATCATCGATATATTCATTTCTCATTTTTTCTTTAAGTGTAAAGCCACTCATCCACCTAATCATTCTCATCTCGGCAACATTTAACATAGTATTATGCTTCTCTTTTAAAAGCCAACATTCAGCGCCATGGAGCATTTTAGGTCGCACCACCATCTTACAAAATTTTCCTTTTAGTCTAAGCAATATTTTTCTATCACACAGAAGGCACAAAGTATTCCTCCACTTCAACCAACCAACTTGAATTCTACTAAATCTCCGTCTATATCACCATCGCTTTAAACAACAGTCCCGAGATATCTAAATCGTTCACACCTTTTAATAATTTGATCACCCAAAGTTACACTTCTGTCACTAGAGCTACTACTACTAAAATTATATTCCATGTTAAATGTTGCTGAGATGAGAATGCTTAGGTTGATGAGTTGACACTTAGGGACAAGATGCGAAATTCATCTATCCGTGAAAGGGTTTGTGTAGCTCAAGTGACAGACAAGAGTAGATAGATTCGTCTTAGATGGTTTGATCACATTAAACGTCGATCATTTGATGATCCGGTTGTGAGAGTAGATGTTTTAGATTCGACTAATGTTAAGAAAGGTAGAGGTAGGCCTAAAAAATCTTGGGCATATTGTATAAAAAATGATCTTAATCTATTATAATTAAATGAAAATATAACACTCAACACGACACAATGGAGGGAAATAATTGTTGTAGTTGACCCCACGGGTTAAAGGCTTGTTGTTGTTGATTACCATGCCAACAAGAAGTATGTCATATTAATATATTAATTGAATCAATAAATAATTTTCAATTGATTCAATGTAAATCGAATTTGATAAGTTCTATTCCAACATAATGTAACTTTTATGAGGCTTAAAATTATATTCCTTATTTTGTTGGGATTTGGGAGGTATAACTTCGAGAAAAAATTGAATAATTTTTAGTACTTATTCTAACATTATCATAAAGTTATTTTGAACAGTTGAAGTAACCTAAACAAAATTAGTAGGACATTCTTAATTATTTTAATGTTTTGTTACAGGTGAAACAAAATTAACATTGGCTAGCGTGACACAAACTTAAAAAAAGCAATATTTTTCATTTATGGAATTTAAGAATTGATTGCATAATCGGTTTAAGATTTGTAAACAATGTGATTCTGGCTTGTTTGAATATTGTGGAAGGTTTGCACATTTTGTGGCGGCACATTTAATCTGAGAACTTTTTGTTACTATTAGTTGTTTTCAAGTTTAGGAATAATAGATTTTATTAGAATCTCTTAGAACAAATTTTAGTATTTATGATATTTTTTATTAATTTTCTCATGTCATATTAGCTGTTTGTATTATTGCTTGAAGTTCACATGAATTAAAATCTATGCATGAAAATTATAAGTCGATTATTGTTGTGAACATAAGAGATGAATCTGTTGTTAATGTAATGATACATTTGAGTAAGAAATTTTTTTCTATAGAAGCATTTAAAAAATGGCATGCAAAAAAGGCTGGGCGATTAAAACATATGTATTGAGATAAGTGCTTATCAATTAGAAGTTCTAGGAAGTTTTGTGATTGGTCAAGCATCTATTTATCTGATTTGATTTGTTTCATGAACTGGCAAACAATTTACCTTTTCATCTTTTCCCTGTGATGTTGCATCGAACATTTATTAGACAATTCTATATTTCTTATTTCTAAAACTACAGAAGTTGAATCTGTGTCCTGTTTTTTTTTTAATTGTATGCAATTCTATTTATTCCAAGGACAAGTCTCGCTATGATCCTGGATTACAACATTAATGCCAAATTGTATAGGCATGTATATTGTTTATATAATTAAAACCTTGAGAATGTGTATAATCAAATATATTTAGAGTTGATTGTTGCATTCTAAAAAGGTCATGTTGAAGTTTTGAAAGATATGCGTGGTATAATATTGATTTACATGGTAATAGTAAAATGAATATAGTTCCCATTCACGTTAGAATTCCATCAACGATCATTAAATCTAGATTGATTTGTATTGTTTTTGGAGGCTCATCAGGAATACACAAGTGGAGGCAAGTTTGGGTATTGTAGGCGACAATTCTATTTGTTGAGTTCTTTGTTAAAATGAGTGAAAAGTTAGAGCAATGGTGGAAATACTTAGAAAACTAGCCTAGGATTAATAGAACAAAGATTGAATATATGATATTCAATTTTAAATGTATGAAAGCGAAAAAAATCCTTTTAGTGGAATTGTTATATAGAATAATGAGAACATATCTGTTTTGAATGATGAATATGCGATTAAGATGAAGAGTTCATTTAAGCTTGTAATGTGGTGAAACAACATCATGGAGACTCAGAGTATTTTATGAAAGGATTGACTTTTTTTGTTTTGATTAAGGTCTTGAACAATAAGTGGTCACTAATAGCCAGTTTAAATGTAACAAGTTTTAATGTATTGATGGATGTTTGATAAAATTTGAAAAGGTTGATTGGTAAGTGATAAACTGATAATTTGAGAAGGTTATTTGATTAGTGAAAAATCAATTAAGTTTTGGGCATGTGCACTATAAATTTTGGGAATTGAGCAGGATGTTCTTATTGATATGAAAGGAGAGGTATTAAGTACAAATTACATGACTCCTAACATAGAAAATATATAAAATAAGAAAGACATACAAATAAGAAATACATAAAACATGTAGGAAATATATAGAACAAGAAATATCGGAAACTGAATTAAATCAATGCTAATAATTTCTAACACTGCCCCCCAGTTAAAGTATAAATGCCAATTATGTTCAATTGGGATTTGAACTCGTCAAACAATGGCCGAGGAAGTTTCTTCGTGAGAATATTGCTAATTGGCCAGTAGAACAGATGAATTGAACACAAATTTTCCCGAAATCAAGCTTCTCCTTGATAAAATGACGGTCAATCTCGGCATGCTTGGTACAATCATGTTGAACCATATTATGGGCAATGCTGATGACAACTTTATTGTCACAAAATAGCTGCAGAGGAACGAAGACCTATATATGTAACTCACGGAGCATGATACACAACCAACGAACTTTACATTCTCTTAGGGACGAACCAAAACTCGTCTTCAATATTGCTACGGACAACCACACAGTTTTTTACTTTTTATTTGACAAGATTTCCCCCACACAAAGGAGCAATAACCCGAGGTAGATTGACGATCATAGACGATTCCATCCTAGTCGACTTTCTTATAAAGTGCAGCAGAGCGAGATGTGTGATGAGAAAACAACAAAATTTAGCCCGATGTGCCTTTCAAGTAGAGGATGATCCAATGTACAGTTGTGAGGTGATGCTCGTAAGGACCATGCATGAATGGACTGACAATATCAAAGACGTGACTAATGTCCGGGCTCATATGGACTAGGTAAATGAGTTTCCTTGCTAAACGTTGGTAGTGTGCCTTGTTCACCGGAGATGCATTGGGAGCATTTGCCACCTTCTCATTGGGATCCATTACAACAACTACCAGTTTGCAAAGTAACTTTGTCTTGGTCAGTAAATCTCAGATGAGTGACAGAAGAACATCGTGTGATCAGATTAGGCCTGAGAGAAATCATGACCCACAATAACTTTTGCAAACTTATTGAACAAGGCCCGAGGAGATTCTTTCAATCGACAAATAAACTTCCGCAGTCGACACACTTGTTCATGGGAAGAGGTTGAGTCAAAGCTCGGTGGGAGAGACATATACACCTCTGCGAGATCGTCGTTATGGAAAACATTCTTGACTTCCAGTTGGAGGAAGGGGCAATCCAAATTGATAACAGGACCCGAATGGTGTTCAACTTAGCTGTTGGAGCAAACACCTCCTCATAGTAAATTCCATAGTCTTGCGAATAGCCTTTTTGGCGACCATTCACGCTTCGCGTTCAAAGGATTTGTCGGAGTTAAATTTGGTGTTGAAAATCCACAGACAACCTACTATTTTTTTTATTCGAGAAAGATCAATAACATCCTTCATATGGTTTTGCCGAAAGGGCATTCATTTCATCAATTACTACCGCCTTCTACGAAGGGTCCGTCAATGTTTTCTCAATAGTGGATGAAAGACAACGATTCATTAAGGAAGTGGCAAATGCTTTTAGGTTGGTGATATGAGCTGTGGAATGAGACGTATTTTGCCATGAGATAAAGAGAGCACGTCTGATTGCGCACCTCAATGGTAGAAGTCACATTCTCATTAAGAGCATGAGGAATCCCTACAAGTTGAGAAAGTGTTTTTCCAGAAATTTCGGTCAGAGCGGATTCCATGCACTACAGTGAGGCAGCAGGTTCAAGAGTAGGGGCATTGTGACAAGTCTCAAACGAGGGGTTGATATGCCGTGTAGACACGTAGAGTAGATGGTTGGTGGTTGATCCAGTTAGACAGGGGGTTCCTCAGAAACAATGGATGTAGGAGTAGGTGGAATATCCAATGGAGTTGGAAAAGAAACATTGCATTGAAAATCTCCCTCTCACTTAAGGTAGTGTTAGGGAAGTAGGGGATACTTTTAAGAAAAGGAACATCGACACTCACATAGTAGTATTTATTGGTGGTAGGATCAAGGCACCAATAGCCTTTTCGAGTGGTCGAATATTTGAGAAAGACATTTGATTGACCGGGGGTCTAGTTTGCTACGAGTTAGGACTGTGTTCCGAACAAATGCCGTGCTCCCAAATGTTTTGGGGATGTGCGGAGAAAAAACATTTGGTAGGAAAACATGACATCAAGACTGCTAACGGGGTTCGAAAGTTGTCGATTTTTGTGGGGACTATTGATTAGATATGTGACGGTAATGATGACATTATTCCAAAAACATTTCAGGCATTAGATTGAAACATAATTGAACAAACAACATTATTGAGAAGTATTCTTACTTTAGCTTGGATGGAAGGTGCTCTTATTTACCAAGAGTTCTCTTAATCAAGAGTTAAAAAGTTAACTGTCTTTTTCGGTCCGAATGACTTGAATATATGTTTTGAATTGGGTCAAAATGAGGGAGTATGAATTTTTGAAGGTGACAGCCGCTTGACTTTTGTCTTTTAATATATAAACTCAAGTCATTTGAGTGTGGTGATCAATCAAGATAAAGAACTACCGTTTAGTGGTGTTGCTTGAAGTTCGATTGTGTCCCCATAAGTCACTACGAACGAATGAAAAAGAAGCAGGAGTGTAAGAATGTGGTGGATATGATACACGTTGATATTTAGCTAAAGTTAGATCTCACATGAAACTAGATAGATTTTTATTAATACACATTAAATGATAAAATTAGTTCAAATAGTGAAAGCTGGAATGACCCAAACGGCAATGTAAAGGCATAATAGGACATTTAATAAATTAAGAAAAACTACAAATATAGGATGAAGTGTTCATGTCATCAACCTTGTTCTTGGAAAAAGTACAGTTCGATTATTCACTTAGCAGTTTCAATCATCCTCTCCCGAATGACGAACTTGAACGACACATACATCAGGAGAAAAATGAGTACACAATCAAAGTTATATGTCAACCTACTGACCGACAATATGTTACACTTCATCAAAGGTACGTGTAACACGAATCTTAGAGTTAGCTCGACTGTTAGAACAACTGACCCTTTTCCCTTTATCCTTAATGGAACTATAGGAATCTTCGACAATTTTATTAGTATATCTATTGAAGCATGGGGAATATATTGAGAAGGCTTGAAAACACTTAGTCATGTGGTTCATAGCATCTGAATCAATAATTCTCGAACTAAAAAAAGTAAAAGCAGTGAGTGCCATAGAAATGTTAGCTTGACGAACATGGGAGGTCGACGAGATGGAAGAGAACTGCTAGATCCAAGCAACTTAATTAAGTGTTTCATCTGACTCTTCATGGAGTTCGGTGATTCTGGGATGGTCCCAGTGGGGGCCGACTGCTTTCTGGATTATGAAGTCGTAGCAAGACCCTTAGCAACGAAGGATTATGTTGAAGACTTATTTGCTGGTTCCTGTAGAGCTCCCAACATTTGTTTCGGGTATGGTAGGGTTTGTTACAGAAATCACATGTAGAGTGATTTGCTTGTGAAGGTGTGATAGAGTGTTGAACACTATTGGAGAGCAAGGCAGAAAATTCGGCTGAAGTAGTGGGGTGCTGAGCATGACAAGTCTTTGCCTTTATTGAATGCCGCTCGGGTTGAAGGGATCACAACCAAGTATACGACCTCGGACTTCATGGAAATTTTTGTTCAGGTCGGCCATAAATTGGAACACATGATCCTTCTCAACAATTTTTGGAAGAAGGAAAAATTAGTTGGAGAGTTCCAAGTGTAGTTGTAGTAGGGATCGTATCCATAAGACAACCAAGTCATTGTAGTACTGGGTCACCGTCCTTAATCTCTGTTTCGCCTCGCGGATTTTCTTTGCGGTTTTTGTTAGAAACCCCATAGAGTTGGCCATAATTACCTATGTTCGAGTAAGTATTGCAAACGACAGTCCATAAGCCACTCGCTAACAGAAGAAATAGATATGAACGACCAATCGAGGTTTTCATGGAATTAATCAACAATGACATGACCATTAAATTCTCCACTTCTCAGGCTACATATGTCGGATCAATCTTCGGAGGTTCACAAATCATAACTTTGAGATGACCAAATTTACCTCGTCATTTAACGAGTAATGACAACTTCAAACTGTTCGAGGAATTAGAGCCGTTGAGTTTATGGGCGGTGATAAGGAAGTTCAAGTGATTTTCAAGTCCTCCGATCTGCGATGGGATTGTGGTTGGTGTTAATTCTCTGGTGGACTCAAGTACATCGTCAGAAGGAGGCTCGATGGTGGAGGAGCCCGCCATGATTCTGACTGAGCCAAAAGGTGAGGTTGGGATGCGGAGACATGAAAGGATTCCAACTACAGGAGGGAGGCTCCGTAACTGGAAAAAGGGAAGGATCAGTGGCTGAACGTTCACGAAAAACCTACAAGAAGGATCAACAACTGAAAAAAAGATTACAGGAGGTCCGTTCTGCAAAAATCTGCAGGAGCAACTGATACCACCAACGACTAGAAAAAAAAAAACTACACGAAAAATATTGCGGCACTGTAGATTGCCTACAGGGAGTGCCGGCGGCTAGGTGGATGCCCTGGTGGCAATTAGGGTTAGATCCTTGGCTCTGATGCCATGTAAATGTTAGGGATTAAGCAGGGTGTTCTTATTAATATGAAAGGAGCGGTATAAGTATAAATTATATGACTTATAACATAGAAAATATATAAAATAGAAAAGACGTACAAATAGGAAATTACATAAAACAGGAAGGGAATATATAAAACAGGAATATAGGAAAAGGAGATGAATCAATGCTAATAACTTCTAACATACAATAATGGGAAATTTTTCATGAGTGTGAAGGGCATATAAAGTTACTAAAAGGGTTATGAAGGGAAAATGGGTTAATGTCTAAAAAGGTATAAATAGATTGTAATAACATGAGCAATGTTCAATAATAATGAATGTACACTACTGATTTATAAAGCCAGGCCGTGATATTAAGGATATAATGTTAATCAAGATTATGATTTTTCCCTGATCAACATATTATCTTTTTCTTCAACATGCTAGTTCCAGTACCACTTTTGATTCTTTTACACAATCAAATTAATAGTACATTATTCAGTATTTAGCTATTATGCGTCCCACAGCTTATCTTATACTTGTGCTATGATTGCCTTGAATATAACTTTTATTTTTTTCAATTTGTTACATTTTAAATATATTTTGTGTATTAAAGTTAGAAATCATATTATGGAAAATGACCAATTCACTAAATTCTGTTATTTGGTTAATTTGAAGCCCGTATTGTTTTAGTCAACAAATACCTTTTGAAATCCCTCAACTTGATTTCATTTTGACAGACAAAAATAAACTCATATATTTATAAATTCTGCAAACTATTAATTAATATTGTTAGCTGTAACTAACATATTCAAAGATGTTTTGTTTGCTGATCTTCGTATCTGTAATGTCACTCCATGTTTGATGGAACACTTCATTTATATTGGGCTATTTTTCCTTTTAGGTTAATGTTCTAATAATTTTAGTTTGTTTACTACCTAACAGCTTCTGATATCACGTTCTGCTTCTCTTGCAGTCGAGCTTTTTATGATAAAAGGATATCACAGGAAGTCAGCGGAGATGCTCTTGGAGAGGTATATAACACTTGGAATTAAATAGAAGACAAATTCTCATTGCAATGTAATTTCAATCTACACTGATGGGACAATTTTATTTAATTACTATCCTCTGTGGCAGGAATTCAAGGGCTATGTTTTTAAGATCATGGGAGGATGCGACAAGCAGGGCTTCCCCATGAAGCAGGGAGTTCTGACTCCTGGACGCGTTCGCTTGCTACTAAGCAGAGGTCTGGAGCGCCTTTCAGATGTTTGTTTTTGGTTCTGTATATAACACTATATTAGCCATGAATATTCCAACGACTTTCTCACTGCTACGACAGCTTAATTTACCTTGAAAAGATGTATTTCATTTTTAAAAGTTAAAATAGTGATATTTTTGATGTGATATGAAAGTTTTGGGCGTGGGTGGTAAAAATGTAAAAAAGCAAAGTTTAGGTGTTAGATATGTAAATACAATTGGGTGGTAGGTCTGTAAATGCCTCTAAAATGAATTGTGACCAGATATCTTTTTTGGCAGGAACCCCTTGTTTCCGTGGACATGGCAGGCGCAATGGAGAGCGAAGGAGGAAATCTGTTCGCGGCTGTATTGTGAGCCCTGACCTCTCTGTTCTTAACCTGGTTATTGTGAAGAAAGGTGAAAATGACCTTCCTGGTCTTACTGACGTCGAGAAACCTAGGATGAGAGGACCGAAGAGGGCCTCTAAGATTCGCAAACTTTTCAATCTTTCCAAGGAAGACGATGTCCGCAAGTACGTCAATACGTACCGACGGACTTTTACCAGAAAGTCAGGTGCGCTTGATTAAATTGATAAAGTTCATTGGTTTTCATTGTTCGAATGAATGAAATTAGAAGCAGCTCAAGTTTTAAAATTTACACACTTTTGCAATATGATAATAAGTTCTGAAATGAAAGTATTACTTTTCTTCCATCAATGAAATGTGCCCTAAATTTTCTTATGGTTATCTGCTATGTTTTTTTAATTAGATTACTCATATCTTCTTGTCTAATACTAAATTACATGTTAACTTTGATTTGTTGTTTGAGTATACAGTCGTATCCTCTATTATTTGATATGTACCCTAGCCCATTAAGCTATAGCGTCAAAAATGGGAGGTAAATGAAATTTCAGGGAGCACATGAATGTTTTATTATAATATTGTGTATGTGTAAGGAGATGAGTGTAATTAAATAAGAATGTTGCATATGACGCTTATGTTTTATTGTATTAGCATTGATTAAATTTATTGACATTTAGATGTCAGGCTATCTGATACTTCAAATAAATGATAATAAAAAGATTTCATACTCAATTATTTGATCATTCTAGGCGATAACATATTGTTTTAAGTGTCTAAGGTAACATTTAGAGTCTGCTTGCAGCAACTGCCCCAGAAAACTGTTGCGTAGAAGCTGCTGTGCAGAAACTGCTGTGGATAAATTGACTAACTGTTTGTTTATTATTGCCGTTTGAAAACAGCTGCAACACAATTGTTTCTAGATAAATGACCATCCTGCTCGTGTAGTGATATTGTTTGCAACAAAACTGTCATAACAATATATTTGATATTTTTGAAGGAAAAATTCATTTAAGAACTGTGCAAAAATAAGATTAACAGTGAGTATCATAAGTAATAGNATTATTGCCGTTTGAAAACAGCTGCAACACAATTGTTTCTAGATAAATGACCATCCTGCTCGTGTAGTGATACTATTTGCAACAAAACTGTCATAACAATATATTTGATATTTTTGAAGCAAAAATTCATTTAAGAACTGTGCGAAAATAAGATTAACAGTGAGTATCATCAGTAATAAAATAAAGAAAAAATTATTAAAATAACATTTAATAATATGATAATATTATTTTTAAAATGGAGACGACATATGTCCTAAACCAGACCGTTCTCCAGGGATACTATATATTCTTGATCACTCTCGACGGTGGAATCTGCGAGCCTGTCTGCCTACCGGAATAACTCAGGTCTCTGTGATTACGCCATTTGCAACAGATCCACAACCACATCTCCACAACATAACCACAACCTCCACACACTACCACAGACACCACAACCACCTCTAACCACAATTGTAATAACTATTTTATAAATACAATTTTCTCTTTCCTTGGAGCCAATCACGTTAAAAAGTTTACCCCATTTACAAACATACCACACCGCTCAACCTCTTTTCAAGTATAAGTTGTATGGAAGGATACAAATCAAACTTTGCCCCATTTACACCCATCTCACAACACATCCACCACAACCCCCACAACCCCCAGAACCCCATAACACAGCCACCCAACCTACAACACAACCACCCAACCTACAACACAACCACCCAACCCACAGACATNAGGATACAAATCAAACTTTGCCCCATTTACACCCATCTCACAACACATCCACCACAACCCCCACAACCCCCACAACCCCATAACACAGCCACCACAACCCTACAACACAACCACCCCAACCTACAACACAATCACCCAACCTACAACACAACCACCCAACCCACAGACACCACACCACAACCACCCAACCACACATCTATACACAACCCACAACCACCACACCACAAGATGCAACCCCACAACCACCCAACCACACCTCCATACACAACCCACAACCAACACACCACAAAACCCAATGCTACAACCACCGAACTCACAACCACCCCACCACAAACACCGAGCACAACCACCACACTACAACCCACAATATAAGTAGTGCTGACCACAGCTTAACCACAACACAATTACAACACAAGTACTCATCCCCACAACACAACCACAACCACTAAAACACTACCCAATCAACAATAAAAGCCATCACTCTATCAACATTGNCACCACAAAACCCAATGCTACAACCACCGAACTCACAACCACCCCACCACAAACACCGAGCACAACCACCACTACAACCCACAATATAAGTAGTGCTGACCACAACTTAACCACAACACAATTACAACACTAGTACTCATCCCCACAACACAACCACAACCACTAAAACACTACCCAATCAACAATAAAAGCCATCACTCTATCAACAATGAAGGAAATCTAACACCAATGCAAAATCACATGAATTGCAAAAACCTAAATCACATAAATTGCAAAATCCAACATTAGTGATCATCAGCAAGATCCCCCGCCCCGTCCGTGGAAGAGCCATAGCGAGAGAGACCTTCCTTCTTGTTGCTAGCCATACTTCAGCGGAATCTTTCTTTTTCCACGTGATTGTCGCTATCCGACCTCTTTGCCTAATAATAGCACCCCGAACTTCTATTAAGAACTTCTGTTGTCGGGTATGAAACTAATTGCATCGAGAAATTCTTGTATTGTATCTTATGATCGGAAGGAATTAAATAGATTTCAGAAAGCCATCGCAAAATCATAATGCCAGAGAATAATGGTAAGGAATACCGTGGGCTGAGAGAGAGCAAATGAGCCACACAAAGACGAAGAACAGAGGATATAGGGAGGGTAAAGAAGCCAAGTAGAGACGAAGCACAACCCACAAATTGGATAGGAGGAGGCAAGCGGGGATCTTAACTCTAAGAGAGAGAAGCTCGCTCGTGAGAGAGGGTAGGGAGAAGCTCGGTCGCGAGAGAGGGGAGAGGGTAGGGTGTTAAAAAGCGAGTGAAAAATTAATATAAAATGTGGGCCGTGGGGTGAGCCCGCGTTTCGTTAAAATTTTTCTAAGAATGCCCTCGTGTCGTGATTTCCAGAAGGACAAAAAAAGTGCTTTTTTGGGCCGCGCCGTGCAAAAAACACGTCGCCAAATGGCCCCTTAATCAAATATACTGCACATAATAGGTATTATTGTATTTGTTTAATATAGCTATGTCCCCTAAGATNAAATTTTTCTAAGAATGCCCTCGTGTCGTGATTTCCAGAAGGACAAAAAAAGTGCTTTTTTGGGCCGCGCCGCGCAAAAAACACGTCGCCAAATGGCCCCTTAATCAAATGTACTGCACATAATAGGTATTATTGTATTTGTTTAATATAGCTATGTCCCCCAAGACGATAAAATCAAAGCCAACTTCCCTTCATAGATAAAATAGCAATTTACATTTCATTATTATCCCGGTAACACCACTAATCTCTGATACGAGATAGCTCAATGTGCCGAGGCACATGAGAATATTTAGTATGAAAGTAAATAAAGGGGCAGTTACACATACCACCCAATTATTATGTATTTGCATATCTAACACCTAAACTTACCTGTTTATCTTTATTCAATCCAAATCATTCATATCACGTCGAAAATGGTATTATTCTAACACTTAAAAAGTGAAATACAACAATCATTTCATGCATGGGTAAAAATTAAAATTCAGGCGTTAGATATGTAAATACATAAGAATTGAGTGCTATTTATGTAAATAATAATAAAAAAAAACAAAGTGCTTTACCTTCTTCCAGGTTTATACTTTAGCTCTGAAAATGTACTAACAAAACGTGCCTTCTATTATTTGCAGGAAAGAAGAGCAGCAAAGCACCAAAGATCCAAAGGCTTGTGACTCCCCTCACGCTGCAGAGGAAGCGAGCTAGGATTGCTGAGAAGAAGAACAGAATCGTTAAGGCCAAGTCTGAGGCTGCGGAGTACCAGAAGCTTCTTGCTAGTCGACTCAAGGAGCAGAGAGAACGCAGGAGCGAGAGTCTAGCAAAGCGAAGATCCAAGCTTTCTGCTGCATCCAAGCCTTCTGTTGCTGTCCAAGCCTGATTCTGGTCGATGAAACTGTCTTGTTTTTTATTTATTAAGTACTTATGTAATGTTTTTGATTCGTTTTCTTTTCTGCGTGATTTCTGATTTTTTTTTTTTTGGTTTTTGGATGATTTTATTCTGTTAGGAACATGATGATGAGTCATATGTATGGTATTTTGTTTCAATGTTTATTTGGTTTTGGATGATTAGTCTAATTTAATTTCACTAATAGGGCAAAATAAAATAAAATATATTTAACTTGGGCCCTAGGTTTGAGACCCTGTTTAGGGTAGTTACAGCTTATCAGTTTATCGGTTGCAGCTTAGCTTAACTGATCATGGAAGCTGTTGACGGAAAGCTGGTTGGTTGTTTGTTTCGGTTGCTTGAAAATATTTTTATTGCAGTTTCTTCTGGAAAAATAGTTATTCTGCCCATATTTAGTACTGTTGTTGCATAACAAAACTGTCAGTTATATATTCGATACTTCAGAAGTAGAAATTCATTTCATAATAATATAAAAATTTAGATTCACGCCTCACTTAACAACGAGTATCGAGTGCAAAAAAACTCAAAATCTGTAAAAAATATATTTAATATAATATTTATATTGGTTTTTTGTTACAATGACAACCGGTGATGGCATACCTTCCCGATCACTGTTGGCCGTGGAATTCGTTAAACTTTCTACCCAACGGAAGAAGTCACACAGTTTTGCGATGATATGAAGATAGTTGTAGAACTGTCTCTTGTAGATATGAGCCCGACGTAAATTTAGTAGGGAAGTCTGTAGTTTGCAGAAGTTGAGCAATTGTCAGGATGTCCTTGAAATTCATGAGCTAATTTTTCCTGAATGTTGTAAAAGACAATGCATTAGTGAAGAAAGTAATTGAATTTGACAAAAGAAGTAATTGAAAATTTAAGCTTACAAATAACATAAAAATTCCAAATTAGCAATATCAAAAGTAAAGTACAAGTGTCTTTGAATAAAAGAAATATAGCACTGAAAGCTCACTATCCAACATGAATGTTAAAAAATGTTTTGATAAAGAAAATGAATTAAACATAGTAGTGAATAAATTACAAATAATCTAATCAGTCTCTTACTAATGCATCAATAATTTTTTCCCTTAGCTCCGTCATTTTACTTGCACCCTTCCCCTCTCTAGTACAAATAATGTAATGATCATTCTCAACTCGTGACAGGGAATGCCCGAGGTAGTACTGAAATGCTTCCGGAGGTACATGCTTCGGAGCCTTGTCAGCCAAATGAAAGTAAATGTCACTGAGGAAGGAAACTACCTAATATAATTGTGTAGAGTCATCGTGACAATCATAATCTAGACATGTTTGAGAAACATGTAAAATGACATGTCACAGAGTATAACCCATTTTTTTTTCTAAACGCTGAAATTCCTCTCGATAACACTGCGTAAAAAAGAATGTCTTTTTATTAAACAACTCCTTTCTGTAACGTGTAACATTGTTGGCTCGCTCAAAATATGATATGTGATATCTCGCATCAGAAAAGAGCTTGAGATACCATCGCTGCAACAGATATCCAACATCCACCAAATAATATTTTCCTGAAGTACATTGCATAATTATTATGAAGTTTAAAGTGAATCGCTAAAGTATTTGGGGCTCGAGCATTCCTTGAGGAGGATGTGGGAAGTTATAGTGGGTATTCCACGTTACCACATTAAAATTTCTACTGTCGTGCACACTACCCTCCCAACTAGGCATGACGAAATTAAAACACATGTTGAAGTCGCAAACAACCATAACATTCTGCGTAGGGGCCCGCAACATCCGATGAATGAGATATTCTCATTATTTGGAATCAGTATATCAACGTGGGTTCCATCAATTGCTTCGATGTAATCTACTCAAATAAGAATTGAGTTTTTAAAGCACAACTTGTATATTTAAATCTTACTCCAATGCATTAGAAATGTTACCTTAAGGAAAGACATGCAACATGCACCGCGTGAAATCTTCGTAGGAGTCCATTCGAAAGTTGGATTTGTTGGTTTAATGATTTGCATAGAAAGGTTCACAAGTTCATTCAGACCCACTGAGAAGTATCTACTAATCGTCTCGAAGGAGTTAAAATTGTTCTATTGTTCCTCTCATTGACTCATTCTGTCATAATATGTAGAGAGTTATCACCAATACCTCTCATAAAGTAATCCTCGATGGCCCATGAATTCTGTGAAATCAGTTAAGTTCTGCCAAAAGATCATTAAATATTTCCTGTCTCATGCGGAACATGTTGCTGAATCTCGTTAGTTGTCCAACAAGCAATTCCTCACCCATTTGTCGCTAATATATGATGAGGTCAAACATAGAGAGCGATCAATGTACATGTTGTAATATTCGTGGATGAAGTACATTGCTGCGGCTCTCCTTCTCTATCTTTCTCTGGCTGCATCCATTTAGGTGTATATTATACTAGCTAACACAAAATAATCAAAAAATTATGAACAAACCATGTCCCAATCAGTTGTGAAATATGAATAATGAAGATTTATGAATAATGAGGATTCATGAATATTATCTAGCAAAGTACCAAGTAGTTTTAGTTCAAAGAACCAAATCATTACATAATTAAATGCAGAAATAAATGTGTCCCAAGGAATACAAAATAAGAAAAGTGTCTCAAATGTCCCTCCGATTATAAAATTGGCGTAGATACGCCACCCTTTTTTCATAGGGAATCTTGACGAGAAATCTCTGTTTGTTGGATTTTCAAGCCACTCTACCACAAATAAGTATGGAGACAAATCCTAAAAAATTTCCTTATCTGCATTCAAAATTTGCACGACTTGCTAAATGAAATGTTCTTGTACAATATGAGGTTCAACGTAAGAAGAAGCTACCAATTGTAATATATGATTTTTGACAAAAGCAGCCCCCACCTTTCTTTTTACCGTCTGCCCACGGACGCTTAGAACAGTAGACGAACTCAACTTCATGGAGGTTCGGGCTGGGTACTTTGGTTGAATCACTTGATATGTCAGCTGCCAAGTTATCTAGGGTTCCAAAACACCTCGTCTCACTGGGCGCGCATGCATATTTTCCTGTAGCAATGACACCCCAATCTTCCGGCCCAACTTCTACTTCAACTTAGGCTCAAGTCTACAAAGTTTAAATTTCTTCGTAGCGCGCACCACCTAAAAAATCATAATATACACTTCATTTAGTAAATAAAATGAAATTGATCGAATTATATGATATAGAAAAATTTTTACCGCAAATCTCTATGTCCACCACTCCTCCGACGCATCAATGGTACACTTCACCGGATCCCAACCCAAGCCTATTGATGCTTGTTTTGATTCCTTCCAAAATTTTCAATTCTTCTTGAGTTAATCACATTTGTTCTTCAATTACATCCTGTCATACTCTCCACCTGTACTCTCCTTTAATTTTTTACAATATTCTGCCACCCTTGTTGAAGTATGTAATGGGCCTATCGCTCAGATAAATTTTGATGAAGTAAAGGTCACAAAAGAATATATTGGTTTCTTTTCCCCACAGTGTGGGCAGACCAACGTCCTTGGTCTTAGCCATTTTATTACTATGATAGCAAAAAGAGAAGCTGTGAGTACATAAACGCTGATAAAGATGAACTTTTGCCTCTTCTTTCAATATTGATTCATACAATGCCTCATGGGGTATTAGTAATGAATTACATTAATAATGCATGATATTCTATACATGTTTCCTAGTAGTGAGCAATAAAATGATGACAAAGATATTATGTTTTCCTTTTTGACAATATATATGCTCCAAGGGGTATCAGTAGCTATGTACAAAATCATTTCATCGTAGCTTTTTGAGGCTATCTATTTCACTGCCTCATTTAGAGAGTGTGTGTAATTGAAAAATATGTTTTTCTTCTCATAAAAAAAGAAGTTCTGTTGCCCTTAGTCATAATATTTTCTCATTATATGCGCCATGAGATATCAGGAACTATGCATAATATGTTTTCACAATAATTTTTTGAGGCTATCTATTTCCCTGCCTCACTATGGAGTGTGTGTGTGATTGAAAAATATGCTTTTCTAATCATAAATTTTGAAAAATAGGTTTCGATGAGCATGCTCAAACAAACCACAACTTCATATATTTTTTAACAGTGAGAATAAAAATGATGACAAAAATGATCCGTTGCACCTTCTCATAATAATTTCTCATTATATGTCCAAGGGGTATCATTAACTATGCATGATATGCTTTCACATTAATTCTCCGAGATTATCTTTTTCCTTGTCTAACTTTAGAGAGTGTGTAAGTTTGAAAAATATGTTTTTATCGTCATAAGAATGCTCCAAGTGATATTACTACTAAATTTTAGTAACAAAACATGAAATTCTACATATGTTTCATAGCAGTGAGCTTAAAGATGATGACAAAGATGATATGTTGGCCTTTCTCCAAAAAATTTCTAATTATATGCTCCACAGGGTATCGGGAGCTATGCATGATATGGTTTCACAGTAATTATCTGAGGCTATCTATTTCACCACCTCACTTCAGAGATTGTGTGTGTGATTGAAAAATATGCTTTTCTTGTCATAAGAGTGCCCCAAGTGGTATTAGTCCTGAAGTAACAAAGCATGAAATTCTACATATGTTTCCTAACAGTGAGGATAAAAATGATGACAAATATTATATGTTGTCATTTCTCCCAATTTTTTCTCAATATATGCTCCAAAAGGTATCGATAGCTATGCATTAAATGCTTTCATAGTCATATTTCGAGGCTATGTATTTCCCTATCTCACTTTAGAGAGTGCGTGTGATTGAAAAATATGCTTTTCTTGTCATAAGAATGCTTCAAGTGGTATTACTATTGAATTTCATTAGCAAAACATGAAATTCTACATATATTGCCTAACAGTGAGCATAAAAATTATTGCAAAGATGATCTGTTGCTCTTTCTCACAATAATTTCTCATTATATGCCCAAGGAGTATCAGTAGCTATGCATGATATGCTTTCACAATAATTATCTGAGTCTATCTATCTCACTGCCTCACTTCAGTGTGTGTGTGATTGAAAAATATGCTTTTCTTGTCCTAGGAGTGCCCCAAGTGGTATTAGTCCTGAATTTTAGTAACAAAACATGAAATTCTACATATGTTTCATAGTAGTGAGCATAAGCATGATGGAAAAGAAATAATGTTGCCCTTTCTCCCAATATTTTCTCATTATATGCCCCAAGATGTATCAATAACTATGCATGATATGCTTTCAAAGTCATATTTTGAGGCTATCTATTTCTCTGCCTCACTTCAGAGTATGCGTGTGATTGAAAAATATGTTTTTCTTGTCAGAAAAATGCTCTAAGTGGTATTTTTACTAAATTTCAGTAACAAAACATGAAATTCTACATGTGTTTCCAAGCAGTGAGCATAAAAATGATGACAAAGATGATCTATTGCCCTTTTTCACAATAATTTCTCATTATATGCCCAAGGAGTATCAATAGCTATGCATGATATGCTTTCATAGTAATTGTCTGAGGCTATCTATTTCCTTACCTTACTTCCGAGCGCATGTTTAGTAACATAGAATGCTCCAAGTAGTATTACAACTGAAGTTTAGTAACATAGCGTGAATTTCTACATATTATTCCTAGCACTGAGCATAAAAAAGATGACAAATATGATCAGTTGCCCTTTCTCACAATAATTTCTCATTATATGCCCCTTGTGATATCAATAACTGTGCATGATATGTTTTAACAGTCATTGTTTGAGGCTATCTATTTTTCTACCTCACTTTATAGATTATGTGTGTAATTGAAAAATATGCTTTCTAAGAATAAGATTTGCAAAACAGGAGCACTAAAGAAGAATACCATAGGCAAATCCACAACATCAAACTAGAGCACCATCACCAGATAGAAGCACCAAACTAAAAAAAAACACAGCCAAATCCATACGATGCAAATCCATGATAAACGAAAATCACTTAAAAAAAATATGGGGAGAGGGGATACAGGAAGAAGATGGTGTCTGACACGACGGGTTAGGGCAAAGGAAGCTGAAGCTTCGTGGGAAAGGAAAGTGCAGAAGACGAATTCATGATCAAAATGAGGGGCAAGCGAGTTAAAAATAAAAGAAGAAATGCAGGCCATGGGGTTAACCCCGTGGCCTACGTTTTGCTAAAAGGCATTACCGCTGTGCAAAAAATTCCACCCCAAATGGACCCTAAGTGAAGATGATTTTGNTATGGGGAGAGGGGATACAGGAAGAAGATGGTGTCTGACACGACGGGTTAGGGCAAAGGAAGCTGAAGCTTCATGGGAAAGGTAAGTGCAGAAGACGAATGCATGATCAAAATGAGGGGCAAGCGAGTTAAAAATAAAAGAAGAAATGCAGGCCGTGGGGTTAACCCCGTGGCCTACGTTTTGCTAAAAGGCATTACCGCTGTGATCCAAACTCTGCCCCAAACGACAAAAATGCACAACAGTCTATTGCGCCGTGCAAAAAATTCCACCCCAAATGGACCCTAAGTGAAGATTATTTTATTTGCTCAGCTCTGTGAGAAAAGAAAACTTACCACTAATATTATTATAAAAGTGGAAGGATGAAATTTTTCGTTGTGCTCTTATAAGTTAAGGAGCATTTTGATACTTTTTTTTTCATGTCCATATTGAAAATTAAAATTGATTTGACCCATATATAATTAAGTTTTAATTGAAACCATAATCTAGAATGAATTTTTTGCGATTCTAAGGACAATTTAAAAAAGTCTTGAGCAATATCTAGAATAAATAATTAATGACTTTTATAATAGAGGATAAAAGAGTAGTCTCAACAACCTATGATATTCATGTATTGAAATGAGTTGGCACAGTTGNTAAGTTTTAATTGAAACCATAATCTAGAATGAATTTTTTGCGATTCTAAGGACAATTTAAAAAAGTCTTGAGAAATATCTAGAATAAATAATTAATGACTTTTATAATAGAGGATAAAAAATTAGTCTGAACAACCTATGATATTCATGTATTGAAATGAGTTGGCACAGTTTTAATGATGGTGCCATTTCTATAAATATAGATGATGTCTTTGAATTTAAAAGAAGAAAAAGTGAGAAACAAAATTACCTTTTCCATTAAATTAGAGTAATTCTTCTTTTGTCTTAATAATTGTTTTTGGAGTGATACTATCAATTTTTATAGAGGGTGTTAAAATTTAAACTTGATTTGACCTATCTTTAACTGAGCTTTAATTGAGCCCATAATTTTTAATGATCTTTAAATAATTCTAGAGACCTTTTTTAAAGAAGTTCTTAAAGATAACAAAAGCGAAACTTTTGCAATAGAATTTAAAATAATAGTCTAGAGAGTCAATAATAGTCATAAAATTTAAATATGTCTGCACAATCCTAATGATGGCATCACTAGTAAAAAAAAAATGTTGTCTTTTAGTTTGTGAAAAGAAAAAAAGAGAAATAAAATTGCTTCTTCCATCAAATTAGAGTTGTTTTTTGTTCTTCTTAGCCTTTATCCTATCCTAAAAGCTTTCTAATTCCAAAAAATCCCATTTCTCAAGTAAAGGTTAGTTTGAATAAACACTACTTTGAATGTGGAAGGCTAAAAACCAAGCTTTGTGTTTCCATAAATTNAAAAAAAAAGACAACCAATGAATCTTATGAGTGAGCCTATGCTATATTTCTAATTGTTTTTAATTTTACATTATTATTTTATTTTATGAGAAGACATCTTATATATAATACGCTGATTACGCTGATTTCTCTTATGAAAAAAAAAATCATGAATAAAAATCTTTTTTTATTTTTTGTTCCCCGAAAAATCAAGCTCAAAATATCCGTTTAGATTCAGCTTGCCTAAACATCTGATTCATTAATCCATTAATTATCATTAAAAAAAATGAAAATATTTTGCATGCATGATATATTAATTATCATTCATTAATCAGTTCTATACCTTGTTTTAGAGTTAAAAAATGTAATTTAGAAGAGGATTTGCATATGTACACATCACTAAATTTTATTTTTTATTAGTTTGGTGACCGAGTCATTCTCATACCCGGCTGAGTTTGTCTTAAACCTAAAATATTGAGCTACTCAAACCCAAGAAACAAGTTTTCTTCGAACCTGACTGACCTATTCTCTTTGAATGTATTTATATAGGCACATACTCAGATCAATTGGTCGAGCATCTGCATGTCATTTGTAAGTCCCCTCTGGTCCGAGGTTCGATTCCTCCTGTTGCAGCGTGTGATACTCGAAGGCTATTCCTCATATATATCTTGCAATTTTAAATTGACTCACATTCATGTCTAGTTAATTTTGAAAAGATATCCATTATGATGCATTATAAAAAGCCATTATTTTTAAAAATTAAGTTCATGATAGATGAGCTTTTTATTTGGAATGCTTTAACCACTAACAAATTCCTGAGCAAAACCTCAATTATTTGTCATAAATCCTGCAATCTAGTTTTTTAAAATATAAAATACTGCATTCATGTCGGTGATGCAGAGATTAGCAAAACGTTACCGGTGGGTTGTCTGCGTCTGATTCATTAGCTGGACATGGGGTGGCTTCTTGTATTGTTAGAGTAGGCAGTCTAATTTGGTTAATGATCCAGATTTAATTTCAGCCACTTGTATTTTGGCTTATTTCACTGAAATTGTTGAGGGTTAGCTTAAATGCACTAAAATGCAAATGTGAAACCGTAAGTTGTGGATAATAATAATAATAATAATATTATTATTATTATTAATAACAATATTATTATTATAAGTGTATATTAAGAATGCGTCAGCACGAATCCCAAAGAGATCCAATAGTCCTGAAGAAAGTACAAGTAATGACCCGTTGACAGAAGACTATGAGGCCACACTTACAATTTTCCGAAACAAGGACGAATGCTAACTGAGACAGGAGAAGGATAAAAAGAATGATCCTTGTCCAAACTGTTTAGACTAGAGCAAGACAGATAATCATCCGAGCTAACGTCCACTGAAAAGCTGAGCGAAGGCATTGACTTACCTCTCGGTAGATCCGACCAGAGAAAAAGATCCAATTCATCACCATCACTAGCCTTCCCACGAACGCCCCCAAGAGTCCTCATCGGGGACTAAAAAATGGTAATACAATCTAGCCTCAGAATAATTTCGAAGGTCACTCTCATCAAGGAATGAACTACTTATCAGGTTATAGTGATTCACCCTTTGCTCAATAGCCTAATCTCATCCTGTCGACACAAATTCCTCATTAGAGAACGGGGGTCGATAGATGTAATATCACATATTTCACCATCTCTCATATAAATACAGAGATCATTTTATGAGAAATGAATAATAGATAAGATGTTTTACTGTTCATTATTGTTGATTTTTATTTCTTCTTGGGGTGTGTTTCATGGGCATATAAGGATTCAACATCCTAAAAGGTCCAGTAAGCATGAATCATGCCTTCCATAAGAAGAGGAGCATAACACAAAGAAGAAACCCATAACAAAGACACTGGTAATATGGAGTTGGCTGGAGAGGCGTTGGCTCGGAGAAGGGAACAACATCCCTGAGAAAAAGGGTCAGTGCCCAACGACTAAAGGAAACCCTTAGCTTTGAATAGAGAAGGAGATTTCTAGTTCTTTGATAGATTTGGCTCAACACTGAATGATAGGCCTCGATTCAGACTTACTGAAACTCCCTGTCAGTCAGATAATGCATTCTCTCAACAAATCATTGAGGCCGAGTCCCCAGAGAAGTTTAAATCCTTACAATAGAATCTTGGCATCCATATCTTTAGCATAGTTCTTGCCATCTTCAGAGGAAGAGTGGATTCATCTTATCAAGCTAGTTGAAAGAGACTTTGATTAAGTGAAGTATGCATAGGCTCCATCATGCCCAGACGAAGCATACACCCTCCATCTCTTTTATCGATGTAATTTCACCTTGCAAGGTGAATCCTTATAGCAACACCATCATAATCGTAATCCTAATCAACAATTATCAGATCAACAGGATTATTATCGACACTGACATCTTGGTAAACATTTAGTTTAAAGTAGTGTAGATAAGATGGTTCTAAAAAATGACTAGCTGATTGTTTTTGTTCTTTTTTTCTCTCTTTTTTTAAGGAGTTGCCAACATGTCTATTTATAATCATTGTATTATTCCTTTAATCAAGTAAATCTCTCTCTCAGATAAAATGAATGATCTAAAGAGTAAAGGTGCTGAAAGGAGAGATATAAAACGGGTGATAGACAAACAAGAAAAGGAACATGGAGAACTTTCATAAACATAACATCACATGAATAGTCCCAATGAATAAGTCTGAAATGAGATCGAAGAAAAAACCTTAAATAAATATTCATGAAGAGGACCTTACAAAACAACACACAACCAGAGAATAGAGTATGTGTGCTTATTCTGGGCTCAAGAGCAACTCCAAAACAGACGTATCCCTTTCATTAATTTCATATTTGGGGCTGCCCAATAATACACTCAATAAAATGAGTCTTGCTTATAAAAGGAGTCCCGCTTACATTTGAATGATGACTAATAGAGGGTGTCACAAATGATGATTATCTTTTAAGAGCATCTCAGTGCCTTTAAAACTCACACTGATCTATACAGACAGAAAGTGAGTCCCTCTTGATCCCAAACCAAATGCAGCTTATCAGTGACTGGGGCTATGAAATAACTAGGCCATTGCATTGGGTCTATGATCCCGACTTAATGCTTATGCACAGTATAACAATTGTTCTGATGGTATTTTTCACTTATATTTCCTTATTTTGGAAAAAAAAACCAAAAACTTGATCCTTAAGAAAAATAAGAATTTAACTTTTTAATTTATATATATTTATATTGAGATACTACACAAGTATACGTATCGTTATCAAGTAATATAGAACTTTTTAATTAAGACAAGAATATCGAACCCATAGGGAAGATTATGCAATATGCACTTTTTAGAAAGTTTTTCTATTTTTAAGAAGATTATCACTTAAAATAAAAATGATTTTTGCAGGAATTTAAAATTTAAATATTTTTTATATTTTAACGGAACAGTAATAACTTAAAAAGATAACTAAAGTTTTTGTAGAAGAAAAGTACTAAAATGAAAATATCTTTCTTCTTATCATGAATCAGTAATATGTATATGAATTCTGTTGTGGAAGTATGCAAATTGTGTTGCACCAAATATGAAAAAACATTCTTTACCCTTACTAGAGATGCTATAAAGAACATTGACTAATTTAAAGTTTGAATAGTTCTGATGACCGGCTAGGCAGGGAAGATATTAGCTCTCGCTCTAGAGTTCCCTTGATTCCCTCCACCTGGGGGCTAACATTCTTGTATCAGGACCTAAAATAATAAACCAAGTTGGGGGCTTTAACCTGTCACTTTAAAGTCCTCTAACTCTACACCCATAAATGAATATTTTCCTATTTATTTGCACTCAATCATATGAACTACATTCTCATTTATACAACCTCATGTGATTCTTTCCAATTGTTGTTTTAGACAATACCAGCCCATTACATTCTCATTCATACAACCTCATGTGATTCTTTCCAATTGTTGACTGAGACAATACAAGTCTGACTTACATGTTCTCACAATAAATTTTAACATCTGGATTGGCCAAATCAAGAAGTAAATGAAGTACATGGATTTAAATTATTCATACAACCTCATGTGATTCTTTCCAATTGTTGACTGAGACAATACCAGCTCGGTTCTTTCATGTTCTCACAACAAATTTTAACATCTGGATTGGCCAAATCAAGAAGTAAATGAAGTACATTGATTTTCTCACAACAAATTTTAACATTTGGATTGGCCAAATCAAGAAGTAAATGAAGTGCATGGATCTAAATCATCACAACTTCTTCCAGCATTAAAGATCGATACTCTCCATATGAAGTGCATGGATTTAAATCATCACAACTTCTTCCAACATTAAAGATCAATACTCTCCGTTAAAGTGCATAAATTTAAATCATCACAACTTCTTCTAACATTAAAGATCAATACTCTCCACAACCTCCATTGTTCATGGATTTAAATCATCAAAACTTCTTCCAACATTAAAGATCAATACTCTCCACAACTTCCATCCATATTTAAATTTTCACAACTTTTTCCAACATTAAAGATCAATACTCTCCACAACTTCCATCAAACTTAATTACTTATCATTTTAAGAAGAAATATAAATAAAGCTATCAAAATCCATGGAGAAAATAAACCACACTTTAGTTTAAAAGAAGAAATCATTGTTACTCAGAATCCATGGAGAAAACAAAACCACACTTTAGTTTAAAAGTAGAAATCATTGTCAAATCTCATAATCCATGGAGAAAATAAAATCACACTTTAGTTTAAAAGTAGAAATCATTGTCAAACCAATATTTATGGAGAAAATAAAACCACACTTTAGTTTAAAAGAAGAAATTATTGTCAAACCAACAATATTGTCTCGATTAAAACCAAAAGTAGTCTAAAATAAAGATAAAAACTTATCTCAAGTCCTCCATCAAACTCTTGAAGTTCCTTTGAATCTCTTCTCTTTTATAATCACTCAAAACAAAATATCAAAAAGGATAAAGTAAGCATAAAAAGTGGTTCCTGAAAATCTCTCTGAACTAACTCCCCAGAAAAGAACTTTCAAAACTTGCCAATATTTTCAAGAAACTAACTCCCTAGAAAAGAACTTTCAAAACTTGCCAATATTTTCAGGACTCTTTTCTAAGTCATCTCTTCTTTCTTTTATAGTTTTCCAAGAGGTGCTTTGGTATCTCTTCAAAATGTGTCTTGATTCGATGATTTGCCCAAGAGACACATCCTTTCATGATAATTTTCGTCCATGGTGGTTAAAACCACCTATTAAGCCAATGAGAGCCTAAAAAACCTCTTCAAAATTCATGAAAACTGATTTTAATTGTCTAATAACTTTCACTGGCGCTTAAGCGTGGGGTCTCGGTGCTTAGGCATGGCCTTCTTTGTTTAATCGGTGCTTAAGTGCCGGATCTGGCGCTAAGGCACCAAAACTCTTTTGCACAGTTTTTCACCTTTTTGCTCCAAATTTGATCATTTTTCATCTCTTTAAGCATTTTTTCCATTTTTACTTGTATCTGCAAGAAAAACACAAAAAATATCTTCCATTAAAGCGCATTATCTAAAAAATAAGTATAAAAATGTGTCTAAAAACACTATACATTTTAGGTGTTTCAAAATCCCTCAAATTTAAAATGTTACTTGTCCTCAAGTGACACTTCAATCTTTAAAAACCAAATATGTATGATATGTATATGAGTTTCTTTAGAAGTTACTAAAATTTAGATTTAGAAATATAGTAGTCCAATTTAGAAAAAATAATTAGTAAATGAGACAAACTTAAAGTTTGAAAATTTTTAATGTTAAGAACTATGAACATATGAGTTCCTATCTAATTCAAAAATATTGTAAGTTATCTAAATTTAGATTTTACTTCTTTTATTTTTTTTACTTAAAAAATTTTTATTAAAAATAATTTTACTTACAATATTGTATTTATAAGCTTGAGATTTTATAAAGTCTTATACTTTAAAAAGATCGAATGTAGAACCAATTTTTGATTAGGCACTAATCCTCAAGCTTCTCCTCCCTTGCATTTCTTTTCTTTTTCTTTTCTTTTTCTTTTTCTTTTCTTTTTCTTTTTTTTTTANTGCAAATTATGGAAATTGTAATTGCAGTTCTGCCAACACTATTCCATCAATACATACTATTATTTGAAAAGTTTCAGGGTTTGTTTGGGGCAGCTGCAGCTTATTGAATAATCTGCTGATAAGTTGATTAAAAATAATCTGTTGATAAGCTAGGTACGGTGGCTATTACAAATTTTTATTTTTTTGGAAAAGTCATACCGCTGCGAGAAAGCTGCCACCACACCTAATACGTGCGGTGTGAAAACACTATTTTCAGTGTTTTGAAAATGTATAAGCTGCCAAAACGCAGTTTATCCAAACAGATCAGGTGCGTTTTCAAAACGTCACCGCACCAAATAAGCTGCCCCTCAATCTAACTATATAAATTAGGCCCCTAAGACTTATATGCGTGCATAAAAAACTTTTTTGGCCTTATTCTTCTCATAAAGA
>JXCR01103796.1:71910-98909 GCA_002079205.1 Phalaenopsis hybrid cultivar | reverse complement strand
TTAATGTTTTTATTCATAATTTTTAACCAAGAAAATTGCATGATAAATTTGAAATTTTTGGCTACATACGTCATTAGATTTTGAAATCCGTTGGCACTAAATGGGTCCTAAACATTCTGGACCCAAATTTTCCACATAAAACCATAATTACAGATGAAAGTAAGAACATGTTTATTTCTGCTTGACATGAATGATTAGAAGATGACATGCACTCCATACGGTATGATTTGAGAAAATTGGTGTAACAAATGCAACCGAATTATTAAACGCAATGAGTATGATATTTCTTAAGTACTTAAATATTTTAATTCATTTTAATCATCTTAATATTATCAATGAATTATGTGTTTGTTATTAACATGGATGTAACAAACATTAATCTAGTTAACGAATTGAGGGAGAATCTCACACATCGATCATCTTTACGTCATGCAGTTTGGTTTAGTGCATTTTAGTTTATTTGATTGTAAGGTTGTTAGAGGTTTATCTCGTGAACAGGCAGATGTTTTGATGTTTATGGGATGTTACTACTTAGTTCCTAGAATTATGTGGCCTTATGCTCATTACATATTTTTTTAAAGTTATTAGAGAGTGAAATGATGGATTGTTATATATACTTATGTATTTTGATACTAGTACTATTTTATATGAATTGTGTGTGTGTGTGTGCGCGCGCGCGCGTGTGTGTGTGTTTGTTGGCGTCATTCTTTGATGAGGTCTAATTATCTTTTACAGAAGCCTAGGATCTAGCCATAGGATTTTTCCGTTGACTATCTTAGAGGACTAGTGTTGGAACCCACCAACATAAAAATTCTAAACACTTCCTGACTCTTCTTGTGAAGTCCAACATGGGTGGTCACAAGCCCTCATTTGTCACTTGAGATAGCTAAGACCAACATGTGAAGACTTAAGAATGAGTTCCCATAGGATCAATTGACCTTAGGGAAACCCTGGGTGGCTTGGTCTTGCACACACATACTTGAATTCACAACAAGTTCCATAACTCACACAGAATCATCAATTCACCAAATTTGACCTATTTCTCCCTTGAGATTCACAACTGCTCCTTAACTTTTTTGAGGACTTATATGGGTGGTCCTAACTCTTTCACCCTTGTTTAAGATGACTAGGAGCAACATGTGGAAGCTTCAAGATGACTTCTCACAAGGATCATATGACTATAGGAAGACTTTCCATGATTTTCATCATCACCCACTAAAACCATTCAAAATTTCCCAGTTTTCAATCTAATTGTCAACACAACTTCAAATCCAAGTCCCTTAAATTTCAAATCCAAAATCACATCAATTTGGCACCCCAATTGTCCAAAGTTACCCAAATTTCCCAAATTGCCCCAATTTTTTACCAAATTACCAAATCAAGCCAATCCTATCTGGTTTCAAAATTCAAACCCAAATTTGCCTAAGTTGAAACTCAGATTTTACCAAAACAACCAAAACCTCAAAATCAAAACAACTTTTGCTCAATTCTAAACCCAAATCCAAATTTTCCAAGCCTAAACCAAAATCTAACTCAAAGTCACTCCAAATTCACCAAAGCTACTTCAAAATCCAATTTCAACCCAATTTCATCAAATCACAAGTTCAAATTAAATTTAACCAAATTGAACATGCCTACAACAAGCTATGGCTACCCACAGCTACATGGGAACGATCAACCTTAAATGTTATCCCCTTTGCTTCGAGGTAGTACACTCTACCCTTCTTTTTCAGCATGGCCTGTGTCCACAACTCAAAATTTTATTAAGCAGTGGTAGACTAGTTACCATTGTTGTTGGCAGATGGTGAGGTCTAGCAAGTCATCTCTCTATTTTTTTCCGGAGATGCTCATACTTATGTCGAACAAAATTCAAAAATTAATTAACAGAGTAAACACTAATTGACCTATTAACACCCCCTAAAAAATAGAAAAAAATAAATCAATTATTATTGATGAGATTATAAAGGCATGCATTTTTTCTTCTTTAGAAAAGTTAGGAATATGAAATTTATAATATAATACTAGCTCAATTTTGTGACAAAGGCAAAAATAGTGAAGGATGAGGGTATTGATTGAGCGATAAAAATCATGAGATAGTAGTCAAAGAACTACAATTAGAGGACCACAATGAACATGGTGGCCAAGCGACGATAGTTTCTTGTGGGGATCATCGGCGTTAGTTGGGTAAATCTCTAATGATTTTTCAGATCTTCAAAGTCTCTTGAATTTTAAATTCAGATCTTTTTCATACAGACAATAGAGATCAATTTAAATTCTTTTAGAGTAACATTGTTATTATCATTTCCAAATTCTTAAAAGACTCTATCGAATGATCTATTATTTTTTATCATTGATTATTTTTTCATCATTTAAGTAATGTAATGCCCTTGCAGTAGAATCATCTTGAGCTTGTTTGATTTTTTTATTATTCATGTATAAAAAATATTCAATAAAGTTTTTGAATATATCCTAATGCCAAAATTTTAACTTATATATCCTTAATAAACATTTGTGGTCAAACAAATCATAAAAAATGCTCGAAATATTTTGTACATATATACATTACATACATACATATATATATTACATACATACATATATATATTACATACATACATATATATATTACATACATACATATATATATTANATATATATATATATATATATATATATATATACACATATTTTCTCTTTTTATTCAAGTCTAGAAATATTGTCTTTCTTGTAAATGACTTCTTTCACTTTTGTTTGGTTTATACTATGTATACCAAATCTAAAAAAGCACAAAAACTTTATTTACTTCATAAGCGTAGCAAAAAATTACTTCAATATGCTCACCATTATTTTTTTATTTTATGGTGGAGTAGAATGCACGACCTTGATTCTTCACACCATTTTTGTGCTCATGGTATCGTGTGCCGATATAACTACACATAAATCCCTAATCAAAATGGCCTCTTTGAATGCAATCATTACCATATCAACTAGCATACTATTCCATGATGTCAATCTTCCTTATCATTGCAAGTTGGCATATTAATGAAAAGCATCTCATACACTACAAACTATCTAAGTCTATTAATATGAAATCTCCATACCAAATATCAACTCACATATGAGACTTTGGTTGATCATGCTTCATTTAGCTCCAACCACAATCATGCCAAAAACATGCACCACTCTACTCTTACTAAATCATCTTATGTTATTGATCAACTCACAAAAGGTTTAAGCTCAACAACTAAATTATAGGAAAGCTCGCTATCATTTACCATGATTTATTAGCTAAAACTACCTTCCCATTCTAGCAAAGATATCTCTCACCTAAAACCACACAAAAATCATGAACTCCCACACTTATGACCTTCATACCATCATCATGTGCCTCCTCCACCAAGTATAGAAAAAAAATGCTCTTCAAGCATCCAATTTCAAACTATTGACCTCAAAAACACCACCAATTGTCATATTATGCACATCGATGATATTTTCCTTCAATTACGCTTGTAATCTATACGCACTTACCATATTAAATCAATAAAATCAGGCATGTTAATTAAGATTAAATTCAATGATGGAAAAGTTTAACCCACACCATCTCCATCACCCTCTTTACTAATCAATATTTTCTCATATTCTACTATACTGCCTCTTTTGCAACTATTTCTAACTCCCCTCCAACTTTAATTATTAATAAGTAATAAAAACCAAATAACATCCCCACCCCCTTCCCACTTGTAACAACCACTTTATCATATTGATAATTAATATATGATTACTATTAGAATCTATGACTAAATTTTTTGGGCTTGCATAAAAAATTTTGTGGTGAGACATATGTGATTAACTAAATTATGAGAAAATATTTTTTGGGGATTTATGGTGCTAGCGGAGGGATGGAGGATAATCTATTATAAAACTTGAAACTAGATATCAATGGGCCATAACAAAAAAGCCTCCCCTCCACAAGTACAAAGCCTCATCAATTTAAGTCATATGCAAAAGATTATACTAGTTTTTTTTAAAAAAAATTTTGGGAATTGATTTTTAAGGCATCCCTGCCAACTATCTAAATAATAAGCATTACAAAAACCCATGCCATGTGACATTACGGGTTAAAGGCCCTACTAGTAGTTAGTATGCAAACAATGAGTTTAAGAAATATATATATTTTACATGAATTATTGTTTAAATATATTTAAACATAACCTTACATACATAGCTTCACACCAATAATTTTTCGACTAAGTACGATGTCCAATTGTTTAAATCAATAGTTCCTCTTTTACTACGTTGCATTACTATCATGTCACAATAATTAGTAAGGTAAAAGAAACATATCTCACAACAATCTAAAATATACTTAAATCATTGTCGGTGGGTGAAACAAAATATCTCACAATATAAACCCTTATTATTATTACTCTTATTATCAAATAACTTCTTTTTTTCTATTTTTGTTTCTTCTCATTTAGGGCTTTCACATAAATCTTTTTGTTCTTGTTTTTTTTTTTGTTATTATTTTTTTTTTGTATTGTAATTTGTTGTTTCATTATTCTTCTTATAATTACTATGATAGGCTTGCTAAATCCCAAGTACATTTTTAACTTTTATCAAGATCATCCCTCCTTACCCAATCATTCTATTATACCCATGTTATTTAGGAACTCATATGGAGACAAAACATTATAAATAATTTCATACCCTTTAGCAATAAGAAACTTAGACATTTGTATCTCCACCCTCACATCGACTACATTTGATTATCAATGGCAGATAAAAATATAACTTTACCATTATGACACCATTGCTCGTTATAACATTTGTCTTACTGCTTAAGGGTAGAAGTAAAGCATGGACGTTACTATACATATAATTATAATCATTTAAAAAAATGCTTAAAATCCATATTTTTCATGATATTCATCCATCTAATTCCAAAATGTTTCTCCATGGTAAGCTCAATGAGAATATCACCTTGAATTAAGCCCTAGCTTCCAAGATTTGCAACAGCTCAATTTTATATTACTGCTAAAGAAAGCAACGTATATTTAGACAAACTTCTGATCAATAGTGATTTCTCACTTTCATAAGACAACTTTTATTGCCAGATATTCATTTTACATCTGTAGACCCTTCTTTGCTCATCTATTATTAATAATAGCTCAATCTGTACTTCTTTATGTATACTAACAAAATTCTTATCATGAGAAATAATACCAATGTCGGCTAGGACCTCATTTAAAACATTCACACATTTTTTATTTTGAGTAAATCAGACTTATCTTATTCTTCCTTAACATTCAAGTTACACTAATAACTTAAAATTTTCTTTTTTTTTTCCAAGAGAAGTATGTCAATGAGCTTCTTTACAAATCCAAAATGGAAAAATACTACCCCATCATTAATCTTATAAACTAGAAACCATTGTTTGCTAATGATTTAAGAAAAGCATTGAATAGTCCTACACCTTACCAACATCTCATATGATCTCTTCAATACCTTTCAATTGTATAACCCAACAGTCTCCTTCTACAATAAACTATATTTATTAATCTGTGAATTATTCCTTGAACTGTCACATCAACTTCTCAAAAGACTACTATGCTATTTAAAAAAAATCTGAAACTTTAATTTGCCCAATTAGAAAGGGAAACTCATAATTTATATCTACTTAAATTTAGGCTTGATAAGTTTTCTTACAATAGGAAATTAATAAAAGATTTATTCTCTTATCACTACAGTAGTCTCATCAAGGATTAAAAAGCAACCCAAATCACTTAATTATTAACCAATTCCATATACATAATGTTAGTTGCTACTGCTAATGACATCATATAGCTCTACTATTTATGGGAATTCCAACAACCAAAACGCAAAACCACTCATCTTTACTACAACACTACCTCTATTATTGAATTAGCCAATATCTCTATATTTATGCAATATAGAGCACAAAAGAAGAGACTTATGACTATATACAAGGTTATATTCTCTCCAAATAAATCATGGTATTCTATGTCAACTCCTAGGTTGAAGATNTGTAAATACATAGGAATTGGGTGGTATGTATTTAAATGCACATTTTCTTTTTCAGGTTCTATTGAATCATAAGAATTATGTGATATGTATTATAGTAGATCACTTAAGCGTGCACAAAAGTTGTTTGTATGGGTCTGCTAAATGGGGGAAAAGGGTAGATCGCAGTGATTCAGTTAATGAAGATCACAGATAGTCTGGAGTCATATAATAATTCAGGCTATCAGACTCAATACACAGATGTTGGGACCTTACCTACAAGTACATGGGCTAATTTTGAAACTATGTTCTATTATTTATATCAAATGTAAGCTTGTTTGTATTATTAATTATATATTTTTTAGTTTAGTTTCACATAGTTAAGGGGCTTTGGTGTAGCATAGGAAACATACCTTATGTGCAAATCTTCAAAATCAGCCTCTGGGCACAGAAAAATTATTCCATACGGATCGTACACTGCACGCAGCTTGCGTGCGGTGTCCGACCTGATCTACGGTCCTGATCTATTTCGGTGGGCCCCACCTAAATTTAAAAAAAAAAAACAGAAATAATCATGACCGTAGATCACCGTGATCTACGGTCAGGATCGGACACCGCATGCAGAGATGCATGCGGTGTCCGTATGCAATAATTTCTCCTGGGCACATGCGNATACTAATTTAGATATTATATATTTATATAATATAGGTTATATAATTAATATAATATATTATTTATATATATATTAATATTAGGGATGTCAAATTGGCCCGTCGTTTGTGAGAAGCTCGTGTTCGGCTCGTTCGTTAAGAAACGAACACGAACAGTGATTTCATGAACAATTTTGAACACGAGCTTATTTCAAATAAACTAAATTTCAAACGAATCAAACACAAACACAAGCTCTGTTCGTTCGTGTTCAGTTCGTTTACACCCCTATCTGGGCACATGCATAAATATAAGTGTATGATGATGGTTTGTCATGTAACATGCCAGAGTCTAACATATTAGTATCATAAGTGGGTGTTATTGCTAGGGAGCCTTAAAAAATGATCTTAGCAGAGATAGAGGTATGTTAAAGATATTAAATGATTGGAGCTTTTACATACAATAGCACCCAAGAATTTCGTATTTACATTTCCCACACCAAAACTTTCATAATTACGAAAATCATGTCAAAAGTAGCACTCATTATCACCATTTAATAGTCAAATCCATCTTTTCATCCATAGATAAAGCGCTATGTGTGTAAAAATGAAACTTTAGGTGTGAGATAGGTGAATTGATAAGAACTGGGTGCTATATATATATGTAATTTTCCCTAAATATATTACATCATTATTTAATGTTTTTATTCATAATTTTTAACCAAGAAAATTGCATGATAAATTTGAAATTTTTGGCTACATACGTCATTAGATTTTGAAATCCGTTGGCACTAAATGGGTCCTAAACATTCTGGACCCAAATTTTCCACATAAAACCATAATTACAGATGAAAGTAAGAACATGTTTATTTCTGCTTGACATGAATGATTAGAAGATGACATGCACTCCATACGGTATGATTTGAGAAAATTGGTGTAACAAATACAACCAAATTATTAAACACAATGAGTATGCTATTTCTTAAGTACTTAAATATTTTAATTCATTTTAATCATCTTAATATTATCAATGAATTATGTGTTTGTTATTAACATGGATGTAACAAACATGAATCTAATTAACGAATTGAGGGAGAATCTTACACATCGATCATCTTTACGTTATGCACTTTGGTTTAGTGCATTTTAGTTTATTTGATTGTAAGGTTGTTGGAGGTTTATCTCATGAACAGGCAGATGTTTTGAGGTTTATGGGATGTTACTACTTAGTTCCTAGAATTATGTGGCCTTATGCTCATTACATATTTTTTAAAAGTTATTAGAGAGTGAACTGGTGGATTGCTATATATATTTATGTATTTGTGATACTAGTACTATTTTATATGAATTATGTGTGTGTGTGTGTGTGTGTGTGTGTGTGTGTGTTTGTATGTGTGTGTGTGTGTGTGTTTGTTGACCTCATTCTTTGATGAGGTCTAATTATCTTCTTCAAAGGCCTAGGATTTAGCCATAGGACTTTTCCGTTGACTATCTTAGAGGACTAGAGATGGAACCCACCCACATAAAAATTCTAAACACTTTCTGACTCTTCTTGTGAAGTCCAACATGGGTGGTCACAAGCCCTCATTTGTCACTTGAGATAGCTAAGAGCAGCATGTGAAGACTTAAGAATGAGTTCCCATAGGATCAATTGACCTTAGGGAAATCCTGGGTGGCTTGGTCTTGCACACACATACTTGAATTCACAACAAGTTCCCTAACTCAACCAGAATCATCAATTCACCCAATTTGACCTATTTCTCCCTTGAGGTTCACAATTGCTCCTTAACTTTTTTGAAGACTTATATGGGTGGTCCTAAGTTTTTCACCCTTGTCTAAGATTGACTAGGAGCAACATGTGGAAGCTTCGAGATGACTTCTCATAAGGATCATATGACTATAGGAAGACTTTCCATAATTTTCATCATCACCCACTAAAACCATTCAAAATTTCCCAGTTTTCAATCTAATTGTCAACACAACTTCAAATCCAAGTCCCTTAAATATCAAATCCAAAATCACATCAATTTGGCACCCCAATTGTCCAAAGTTACTCAAATTTCCCGTATTGCCCCAATTTTTCACCAAATTACCAAATCAAGCCAATCCTATCTGGTTTCAAAATTCAAACCCAAACTTTCCTAAGTTGAAACTCAGATTTTACCAAAACAACCAAAACCTCAAAATCAAATCAACTTTTGCCCAATTCTAAACCCAAATCCAAATTTTCCAAGCCTAAACCAAAATCTAACTCAAAGTCACTCCAAATTCATCAAAGCTATTTCAAAATCCAATTTCAACCCAATTTCATCAAATCACAAGTTCAAAATAAATTTTGCCAAATTGAACATGCCTACAACATGCTATGGCTACCCACAGCTACATGGGAACGATCGACCTTAAATGTTATCCCCTTTGCTTCGAGGTAGTACACTCTACTCTTCTTTTTCAGCATGGCCTGCGTCCACAACTCAAAATTTTATTAAGCTGTGGTAGACTGGTTACCACTGCTGTTGGCAGATGGTGAGGTCTAGCAAGTCATCTCTCTATTTTTTTCCAAAGATGCTCATACTTATCTCGAACAAAATTCAAAAATTAATTAATAGAGTAAACACTAATTGACCTATTAACACCCCCTAAAAAATAGAAAAAAATAAATCAATTATTATGGATGAGATTATAAAGGCATGCATTTTTTCTTCTTTAGAAGAGTTAGGAATATGAAATTTATAATATAATACTTGCTCAATATTTCTGACAAAGGCAAAAATAGTGAAGGATGATGGTATTGATTGAGCGATAAAAAACATGAGATAGTAGTCAAAGAACTACAATTAGAGGACCACAATGAACATGGTGGCCAAGCAACGATAGTTGCTTGTGGGGATCATCAGCGTTAGTTGGGTAAATCTCTAATGATTTTTCAGATCTTCAAAGTCTCTTGAATTTTAAATTCAGATCTTTTTCATACAGACAATAGAGGTCAATTTAATTTTTTTTTAGAGTAACATTGTTATTATTATGTCTAAATTCTTAAAAGACTCTATCGAATGATCTATTATTTTTTTATCATTGATTGTTTTTTCATCATTTAAGTAATGTAATGCCCTTGCAATAGAATAATCTTGAGCTTGTTTGATTTTTTATTTTTCATGTATCAAAAATATTCAATAAAGTTTTTGGATATATCCTAACGCCAAAATTTTAATTTATATATCCTTAATAAACATTTGTGGTCAAACAAATCAAAAAAAATGCTCGAAATATTTTGTAAATGTTAAGGGCAACTTTGCCTGCTTCTTTGAATTTCTTTCATATAAAATTGTATTAAAAATGGATGAACACTAGGTTTTTTTTATTATGATATTTTATTATTTATATACTTTAAGAGCATGTTAAAATTTATTTACTTATCGAAATACGTTAAAATTTTATTTTTAATGCTACCGTATATGTGTCAATCCTTTATAAAAATTTTGAAATTTTTATTATATTTTCTTAAAAATTTCATGTGCGGCACTTGGTCAGTAATTCTTGTGTTGTATTATGATATGTATGAAATGTGTGATGTTATTTCTTGCATTTTCTCCATTATTTGTATCATTTGATGTTTTTTATTTGTTTATGCACCATACAAGCCTGAAGATAAAAAAGGGAACAATAAGAGCAAAATCATGCTAAGTGTCAAACCAGTGCCTAGGAGGCCATGCTTGGCACCTTAGCTAGTCAACATTTCAACAACTCAATCTGAGAAAGTGAAACTCAATGCCTATATCTAGTATCTAGGCCTCGAAACCTTGCCAAATTTGCCAAAATCTTGAGCAACCAATATTCAAGACCAGCATCTACATGACCAAACATAAATTCCCATGCATAAACCCATCGCCAACTCAGGCACCACGGTGCCCAATGCCATGTTTTGTCAGTTTCTATAATTTTGTGCCAACCAAAGGGATATATTTGCAATTTCTTTATCATTCAGAGGGGAGTGATTTTTAGGGTTTGGTAGAGTTAGGGAGACCTTTGTTGAGGCCAATGATCAATTTACGTAGCCCCATCTCCCAAGATGGATTTCATGGTCAAAGTAGTTCTTAGGGTCCATACGCAAGTTCCTAGAGTTTTGGGTTGATTTGGGTGACCTAGGGTATGTTTAGCCCATGGTTGTCAATTTTGGTTCCTCACTTGGTCAAAACCCTAAACTCACTCAACCAACGGTCGGGGGACTTGGGTTTGCACTGGCGGGATCCAAGAAAGCACATTTCTAGTCTAGGGTCATGTGCAAGTAGATAGAGTGAAACTTCACAAAAGTGAGGTCAACATAACTCCATCTATTTTAATGCTTTCTCGTTTTTCTTCAAGGATGTAAACATAAATTAACTTATTCTCAATAGATTAAAAAATGGCTTATGCACGATCCTTACTAATCAGCCATTACAACACAACACTACTCCTTTGTCCAAGCCACCACCTATTGGTATATAGCGTCAACTCATTGGTTACTCTCTACCTTCATCTTTGGACCATATACAAATTACAACATTATTTATTTCTCATATTTTTTTTTCCTTGCAAATCATTTTGACTCCACTAATGTCACTAGCAAATCCCTTGAGGTTGGGGGTTCAAAACAACCTCTGGCAACTGATGCACTGATGGAGGTCAGTAATTGAATGTCTAGGCACATTAGGAGTGGCTGGGGGCTCTCTAAGAGCCTCTGGCGATTCCTTTTATTGTATGTATGTATGTGTATATATATATATATATATATATATATATATATATATATATATATATNATGTGTATAAGAGAGAGTATATATATATATATATATATATATATATATATATATATATATATATGGTGTCCCTTGTTGACTCTTTTTATTCAAGTCTATAAATATTGTCTTTCTTGTAAATGGCTTCTTTCACTTTTGTTTGGTTTATACTATGTGTACCAAATCTAAAATAGCACAAAAACTTTGTTTACTTCATAAGCGTAGCAAAAAATTACTTCAATATGCTCACCATTATTTTTTTATTTTATGGTGGAGTAGAATGCACGACCTTGATTCTTCACACCATTTATGTGCTCATGGTATCATGCGCCAATATAACTACACATAAACCCCTAATCAAAATGGCCTCTTTGAATGCAATCATCACCATATCAACTAGCATACTATTCCATGATGTCAATCTTCCTTATCATTGCAGGTTGGCATATTAATGAAAAGCATCTCATACACTACAAACTATCTAAGTCTATTAATATGAAATCTCCATACCAAATACTATATGAAAATCAACTCACATATGAGACTATGGTTGATCATGCTTCATTTAGCTCCAACCAAAATCATGCCAAAACATGCACCACTCTACTCTTACTAAATCATCTTATGTTATTGATCAACTCACAAAAGATTTAAGCTCAACAACTAAATTATAGGGAAGCTCCCTATCATTTACCATGATTTATTAGCTAAAACTACCTTCCCATTCTAGCAAAGATATCTCTCACCTAAAACCACACAAAAATCATGAACTCCCTCACTTATGACCTTCATACCACCATCATGTGCCTCCTCCACCAAGTATAGAAAAAAATGCTCTTCAAGCATCCAATGTCAAACTATTGACCTCAAAGACACCACCATTTGTCATATTATGCACATCGATAATCTTTTCCTTCAATTATGCTTGTAATCTAGCTTGAAAATAAACACAAAAAAGAAGTTGTAAACCTACATACGCACTTACCATATTAAATCAATAAAATCAGGCATGTTAATTAAGATTAAATTCAATGATGGAAAAGTTTAACCCACACCATCTCCATCACCCTCTTTACTAATCAATATTTTCTCATATTCTACTATACTGCCTCTTTCGCCACTATTTCTAACTCCCCTCCAACTTAAATAATTAATAAGTAATAAAAACCAAATAACATCCCCACCCCCTTCCCACCTGTAACAACCACTTTATCCTATTGATAATTAATATATGATTACTATTAGAATCTATGACTAAATTTTTTTGGGCTTGCATAAAAAATTTTGTGGTGAGACATATGTGGTTAACTAAATTATGAGAAAATATTTTTTGGGGATTTATGGTGCTAGCGGAGGGATGGGGGATAATCTATTATAAAACTTGAAGCTAGATATCAATGGACCATAACAAAAAAGCCTCCCCTCCACAAGTACGAAGCCTCATCAATTTAAGTCATCTACAAAAGATTATACCAGTTTTTTTTTTAATTTTTTTGGGAATTGATTTTTTAAGGCATCCCTGCCAACTATCTAAATAATAAGCATTACAAAAACCCATGCCATGTGACATTACGGTTTAAAGGCCCTACTAGTAGTTAGTAGGCAAACAATGAGTTTAAGAAATATATATATATATTACAAGAATTATTGTTTAAATATATTTAAACATAACCTTACATACATAGCTTCACACCAATAATTTTTCGACTAAGTACGATGTCCAATTGTTTAAATCAATAGTTCCTCTTTTACTACGTTGCATTACTATCATGTCACAATAATTAGTAAGGTAAAAGAAACATATCTCACAACAATCTAAACTATACTTAAATCATTTTCGGTGGGTGAACCAAAATATCTCACAATATAAACCCTTATTATTATTACTCTTTTTATCAAATAACTTCTTTTTTTCTATTTTTGTTTCTTCTCCTTTAGGGCTTTCACATAAATCTTGTTGTTCTTGTTTTATTATTATTATTATTATTATTATTTTGTATTGTAGTTTGTTGTTTCATTATTCTTCTTATAATCACCACGATAGGCTTGCTAAATCCCAAGTACATTTTTAACTTTTATCAAGATCATCCCTCCTTACTCAATCATTCTATTATGCCCATGTTATCTAGGAACTCATATGGAGACCAAACATTATATATAATTTCATACCCTTTAGCAATAAGAAACTTAGACATTTGTATCTCCACCCTCACATCGACTACATTTAATTATCAATGGCAAATAAAAATATAACTTTACCATTATGACACCATTGCTCATTATAACATTTGTCTTACTGCTTAAGGGTAGAAGTAAAGCATGGACGTTACTATACATATAATTATAATCATTTAAAAAAATGCTTAAAATCCATATTTTTCATGATATTCATCCATCTAAATTAAAATATTTTATAGATTAATGTTTCCAAACTATTTCTCCATGGTAAGCTCAATGAGACTATCAACTTGAATTAAGCCCTAGCTTCCAAGATTTGCAACAGCTCAATCTTATGCTACTGCTAAAGAAAGCCACATATATATTTAGACAAACTTCTGATCAATAGTGATTTCTCATTTTCATAAGACAACTTTTATTGCCAGATATTCATTTTACCTCTATAGACCCTTCTTTGCTAATCTATTATTAATAATAGCTCAATCCGTACTTCTTTATGTATATTAACAACATTCTTATCATGAGAAATAATACCAATGTCGGCTAGGACCTCATTTAAAACATTCACACTTTTTTTTATTTTGAGTAAATCAGACTTATATTATTCTTCCTTAAAATTCAAGTTACACTAATAACTTAAAATTTTCTTTTTTTTTCCAAGAAAAGTATGTCAATGAGCTTCTTTACAAATCCAAAATGGAAAACTACTAACCCATCATTAATCTTATAAACTAGAAACCATTGTTTGCTAATGACTTAAGAAAAGCATTGAATAGTCCTACACCTTACCAACATCTCATATGATCTCTTCAATACCTTTCAATTGTATAACCCAACATTCTCCTTCTACGATAAACTATATTTATTAATCTATGAATTATTCCTTGAACTGTCACATTCAACTTCTCAAAAGACTATTATGCTATTTAAAAAAAAATCTGAAACTTTAATTTGCCCAATTAGAAAGGGAATCTCATAATTTATATCTACTTAAATTTAGGCTTGATAAGTTTTCTTACAATATGAAATCAATAAAAGATTTTTTATCTTATCATTGCAGTAGTCTCATCAAGGGTTAAAAAGCAACCCAAATCACTTAATCATTAACCAATTCCATATACATAATGTTAGTTGCTACTGCTAATGACATCATGTAGTTCTACTATTTATGGGAATTCCAACAACCAAAACGCAAACCCACTCATCTTTACTACAACACTACCTATATTATTGAATTAGCCAATATCTCTATATTTATGCAATATAGAGCACAAAAGAAGAGACTTGTGACTATATACAAGGTTATATTCTCTCCAAATAAATCATAGTGTTCTATGTCAACTCCTAGATTCAAGACGTTGACATCTTCACTAAAATGTTTTTCACCAATCAGTTTCATAAGTTCCACATTAAGTTGGCAATCTTATCTCAAAGTATTAACATTAAGTGAGGTAATAATGGCATCAACAACTCCTATGGTTAATATAAAATGGATTAGCAATTAGATCTATCATATTATCACAATTAGAAGCTTACAATCACATCTTTAATCGTAAGTACTGAATCAAAACAAACTCTCCTAATTAACTTATAGCTCTCTCTATGTTATATATGTGACACACATCAACATAAAATCATGTGATGTCATTCTAATAGGGATCTATTTCTTCTCCACAATACTCTTGTATCTTTTCTTTGGTGACAAGGCCTTTGGGATATCATTGCTAGGGCATTAGGGATAAGACAAGTGAGGCTATAAATCGTTGAGAGATTTGATGAGATTGGGACAAGTCTATGAGATTGGAGTTTTGGCAATTAGAAAGTATGAATGAGAGATTTAGCAGTTGGGTGTATTTGGGCAAGGAACTAAATAGTAATATCCAATGTCTAATTGGATAGCTTTCTCCATTTTCTTAAAACAATAATAAAAAATAATGAATCGAATGGACTATTTTCATACCTTTTATCGTATCTTTGTAATCTACTAATAACTACAGGTCAAATACTTCGATTTATAACCGAAATGAAAATGCTGCAAAAATTAAAAAGAAAAAGATAAAATGATTGGGAATCTTCACCAAATTCGTTGAGAAAGAGTGAGAGAGAGGGGGGAAGAGAGGGAAAGAAGAGAGAGAAGAATAAATTTTATTCCCCCTTTAAATAATAAAATGAGCCAGAGCCAAAGCCCACTGGATATGTCCATGATGCACGATACATGTGGTGGGCCAGTGAAAGTAGAGGCCACAGGATATGACGATATGATGGGTCCACAATCCACAACAATGCCGAGGGATTTCTTCCCTCCCGTCGGCATCTCAAGCTACGAAATAACATGTTTTCTACTTGCGGCCACGGCACCGTTACGTCGCCTAATTGAGTTCCGTTGCTGAAAAACCGGGCAAGAGAACGTGGAATAACAACAGAATTCACGCGCATGTTGTGTTATGGGGTCCATAGGTAAGCCCATTTTGGCAGACAAGTTGGCTCAGTCCAACGACTTCCAACTGCAGACCACGATAGTTGGGCAACATGGACCCAAACAGAAATTAGGTCGGGATTATCGTGGGCCAGTTTTTTCCTAAAATAGGTAGAATGGCATTTTTCCCTGATCAGTATTAATCTANAGGGGGGGAAGAGAGGGAAAGAAGAGAGAGAAGAATAAATTTTATTCCCCCTTTAAATAATAAAATGAGCCAAAGCCCACTGGACATGTCCATGATGCACGATGCATGTGGTGGGCCAGTGAAAGTAGAGGCCACAGGATATGACGATATGACGGGTCCACAGTCCACAACGATGCCGAGGGATTTCTTCCCTCCCGTCGGTATCTCAAGCTACGAAATAACATGTTTTCTACTTGCGGCCACGGCACCGTTACGTCGACTAATTGAGTTCCGTTGCTGAGAAACCGGGCTAGAGAACGTGGAATAACAACAGAATTCACGCGCATGTTGTGTTATGGGGTCCATAGGTATGCCCATTTTGGCAGACAAGTTGGCCCAGTCCAACGACTTTCAACTGCAGACCACGATAGTTGGGCAACATGGACCCAAATAGAAATTAGGTCAGGATTCTCGTGGGCCAATTTTTCCTAAAATAGGTAGAATGGCATTTTTCCATGATCAGTATTAATCTAAATACGCTTATAATCTATCTCAAAGCTTTTGAGAAAAAACAAAAAAAATTTCAATTAGTCATTCAACATTTTAAATATAATAAAATGATCATTCAAGACTTAAAATTTTACATTTCCACAACTTAAAAATCATCTAAAACTTTAAATATATTTGATGGAGCACTCTTTCAAAAATAAATAAAATTTTGGTTGGTTGAAATATCAATTTTAAATTTGAGGTAAAAAATATTTAATATTTTGAATGATTGATATGTAAAAACGCAAGAAATAAAAATATATGATGTTCGGTATAAGAGAATTGACCGCAGTGCTTAACTAATATTTCAATTTTATTCAAGCTTACGAACAAAAAGTCCCACATCGGCTAAGTGTAGAGCCAAAAAGTAGTATTTAAGTCTCGGGCTGCCCAACACCCCAAAAAACTCTTTTGGGAGGCCACAAGTGGTATCAGAGCCGATTATTGCCTTTCAGATGTCTGAACTCTCTATGGTACAATGAGACTCTCAGTAGAGTCGATCCGTGACGAGGGCGTCATGTGATTGGGTGAAGGAGAATGTCACGGATAAAAAGTCCCACATCGGCTAAATGTGCCCACCACCCCGAAGAGCTCTTTTGAGATATGACATTAGACTATCAATCAAGAGATCCTGAATTCAAGGCTTTGCATATGTTGTAAGTTTATATTGATGATTTAAGTTCACTCGACCCCTAAAAGAAAATACATTTTCTATTTTTATCCATGGATTGGGCAGCATAGCATTTTTCTACAATAATACTGAATCTAAAATGGAAAAAAAAATCACTCAGTTCTTTCACTAAAATGAATCTCACAGAAACAGAACTACTTTTGATGAGGGCTTGCAAGGCATGCATTACAATAAAGCAAAAGATTGACAAAGAGTCCAATATAAATATATCTTGTACCATAAAAACAGTGGAAGCAGGTGGCGCAAAGAACAAACTGGTCGGTCGAATCATAAACACAACGAGAAATTAACCGTAGGAATCGAAAGCAGTGCAATACAAAGAGGAATGGAACCCCATAAAAACCACAAGGATATCCATATCCTACTTAGCAAACACAAACATTGGACAGATAAAAATTGTAAAAAGACTGTTGAATCAAACAAGTTCTGCTGCTACTGCTCCTCACGATTAACAGCTTCCTTGGTCTCCTCAGCACCATCATCCTGTTTCATGACAGATTAATTCCTCGTATCTTTTTGCATGAAGAATTAAATACACAATACTGTCTCAAAAGACAAGGTGCGCATTAAGTTTACCTGCATGTCAGAGGTCCATAAGGTAAGATTGTCGCGGAGGAGCTGCATGATGAGAGTGCTGTCCTTGTATGACTCTTCTCCAAGCGTGTCCAGTTCGGCAATGGCTTCATCAAACGCCTAACAATTAGATTGTAACGCATCAGCAGACAACAAAGACGACACAATTAACCTTGTTCCTGTTCCCAGAAAAGGGCTTGCTTTTAATAAATCTCAGAGCTCTACATAACTTAAACAAAGCTGCAAACTTGCTTGAAAGCAATTATATAATAAATATACAATCAAGCACAAAAGAAAGGCTTTTGTATCCTTAAAATGAAACAAGGATGAATGAAACTACAAGAGAGTTGAATGTCACCTCCCAAAAGAGCTCTTCGGGGTGGTGGGCAGCCCAAGACTTAAATACTGTTTTTCAGCCTAACACCTAGCCGATGTAGGACTTTTTGTCTGTGACATTCTCCTCCACCAAATCACGTGACGCACTCGTCACTAATTGGCTCCACTGAGGGTCCCACTAGACCATGGAGAGCACACACCTGGCAGGCAGTAATCTGCTCTGATACCACTTTTTCAGGGTGGTGGGCAGCCCAGGACTTAAATACTATTTTTCGGCCTTACACTTAGCCGATGTGGGACTTTTTGTCCGTGACATGAAGCAAAGAATGCTCACGTAATTAAGCGCAAGGAAAACTCTTCACTCTAAGAGACTGTTCCCATTTCCCCCACTTTGGTTTAGAATTCAGTAAATAGTTTTATGTTTAACTGATATTGGTATCTATGAATGTTACTAACACCATTTCTAACAAACAAATTAAATGACATATTCATTTGAATCATAAATCCCAAAATCAAAAGCATACCAGAATTTTATCAGATCCAGCATGCGACATCATTTTAAGTTTTGACTCCCTTAGGTTTTACTAAATTCTTATTAACTAAAACCCTACTTGCAGCGAAACAGCAAACTAATATGAAGAACACCCCTTCGATTTCAAACTCCAGGTATGTAAACCAACCGCTAAAACAACTGATTGATGAAAGGAGGAAAAATTATCCAATTTCAATCATACAAAACAAATAAAGCAATTACTGTTCAACTATATATCGTAAATTGCAAATTGTACCTGCTTAGCAAGCGTGCAGGCCCGATCAGGTGAATTCAATATCTCATAATAGAACACCGAGAAGTTAAGAGCAAGACCCAACCTTATCGGATGAGTAGGCGCCAGTTCCGCCACAGCAATATCCTACAGATCACATCCTAATCAAACCCAAATCGGCAAAGCAAACCGTATAAATTATATCAAGGACAGATCCACGCGCAAAAGATAAAATATAACAAAATAAAACAGAATATATCGAAGAAAATTTCTGACGNCTAATAAAATTGACAGGATGAAACACCTAAATTTTTCTCCTCAAAACTAAAGCCAAACATTAGGATAGCTTAAGAAGTCACCGAGGTTTGCCTCTGGATCCCCACATCCCCTAGTTCTTCTTCCTTTGGATTCTACAATAAAATGTTCCAAATTTGAACCAATCCTATCCCCTAGTTCTTCTTCCTTTGGATTCTACAATAAAATGTTCCAAATTTGAACCAATCCCCATTCACCCCTAGTTCTTCTTCCTTTGGATTCTACAATAAAATGTTCCAAATTTGAACCAATCCCCTTCCACACCTCTACGGAAGCCAAACATTAGGATAGCTTGAGAAGTCACCGAGGTTCTCCTCTGGATCCATGACATCCTTGAAGCCAAACATTAGGATAGCTTGGGAAGTCACTGAGATTCTCCTCTGGATCCATGACATCCCTAGCATTAGGATAGCTTGGGAAGTCATCGAGGTTCTCCTCTGGATCCATGACATCCCCTAGTTCCTCCTCCTTTGGACTCTACAACAAAATGTTCCAAATTTGAACCAATCCCCTTTCACACCTCTTTGTCCGATCTCATTGAAAAGTCCCTCCTTTGGATTCTACAATAAAATGTTCCAAATTTGAACCAATCCCCTTGCACACCTCCATGTCCGATTTCTTTGGATTCTACAACGTAATGTTCCAAATTTGAACCAATCACCTTTCACACCTCTATGTCTGATTTCGTGGATTCTACAATAAAATGTTCTTTGAACCAATCCCCTTTCACACCTCTACGTCCGATCTCATTGAAAAGTCCTACCCTTTGAAATTCTAACCAATCCCCTTTCACACCTCTACGTCCGATCTCATTGAAGAGTCCTACCCTTTGAAACTCTTCAATCCCCTTTCACACCTCTACATCCGATTTCGTTGAAGAGTCCCACCCTTTGAAATTCCTTTTATTCTACAATAAAAATGTTCCAAATTTGAACTAGTCCCCTTTCACACATCTACGTCCGATTTCGTTGAAGAGTCCTACCCTTTGAAATTCTCTTTCACACCTCTACATCTGATCTCATTGAAAAGTCCTCCCCTTTGAAACTCCTTGAAGATAATATTCACACCTCTACGTCTGATTTCGTTAAAGAGTCCTACCCTTTGAAATTCCTTGAAGATAATCTTTCCACCTCTACGTCCGATTTTGTTGAAGAGTCTTACCCTTTGAAATTCCTTGAAGATAATATTTCTACTCTACGTCCGATTTCGTTGAAGAGTCCTACCCTTTGAAATTCCTTGAAGATAATATTTCTCATTTTATCGAGAGTTTTCTTAGGTGACTTTGGTCATTTAAGATGTAATTAACTATAGGGGCTTACCCTGATTTCGTTGAAGAGTCCTACTCTTTGAAATTACTTGAAGATAATATTTCCTGATTTTTATCATTGAAAAGTCCTACCCTTTGAAACTCCTTGAAGATAATATTTCCTGATTTTTATCGAGAGCTAGAGTCCTACCCTTTGAAATTCCTTGAAGATAATATTTCCTGATTTTTATCGAGAGTCTTCTAAGTATTTCTTAATTTTTATCGAGAGTCTTCTTAGGTGTTCCAAATTTGAACCAATCCCCTTTCACACCTCTACGTCCGATTTCGTTGAAGAGTCCTATATAAAATGTTCCAAATTTGAACCAATCCCCTTTCACACCTCTACGTTCGATTTTGTTGAAGAGTCCTACTCTTTGAAACTCCTTGAAGATAATATTTCCTGATTTTTATCGAGAGTCTTCTTAGGTGACTTTAGATTGAACCAATCCCCTTTCACACCTCTACGTCCGATCTCATTGAAAAGTCCTACCCTTTGAAATTCTAACCAATCCCCTTTCACACCTCTACGTCCGATCTCATTGAAGAGTCCTACCCTTTGAAACTCATTGAAGATAATATTTCCTGATTTTTATCGAGAGTCTTCTTAGATGATTTTGGTCATTTAAGAGCCTATTCTTTGAAATTCCTTGAAGATAATATTTCTTGATTTTTATCGAGAGTTTCCTTAAGTGGCTTTGGTCATTTAAGATGTAATTAACTATACCTGATTTTTATCAAGAGTCTTCTTAAATGACTTTGGTCATTTAGGATGTGATTAACTATAGAGGCTTGCCCTTATAGGAAGCATGTCCGAACCCAGCTTAATATAAACCCTATTTAATCCTTTATATAAAATAGAGGAATTTGTAGGCAAATACAAAANTTCATTACAATAAAGCAAAAGATTGACAAAGAGTCCAATATAAATATATCTTGTACCATAAAAACAGTGGAAGCAGGTGGCGCAAAGAACAAACTGGTCGAATCATAAACACAACGAGAAATTAACCGTAGGAATCGAAAGCAGTACAATACAAAGAGGAATGGAACCCCATAAAAACCACAAGGATATCCATATCCTACTTAGCAAACACAAACATTGGACAGATAAAAATTGTAAAAAGACTGTTGAATCAAACAAGTTCTGCTGCTACTGCTCCTCACGATTAACAGCTTCCTTGGTCTCCTCAGCACCATCATCCTGTTTCATGATAGATTAATTCCTCATATTTTTTTGCATAAGAATTAAATACACAATACTGTCTCAAAAGACAAGGTGCACATTAAGTTTACCTGCATGTCAGAGGTCCATAAGGTAAGATTGTCGCGGAGGAGCTGCATGATGAGAGTGCTGTCCTTGTATGACTCTTCTCCAAGCGTGTCCAGTTCGGCAATGGCTTCATCAAACGCCTAACAAGTACATTGTAACGCATCAGCAGACAACAAAGACAACACAATTAACCTTGCTCCTGTTCCCAGAAAACGGTACATAACTTAAACAAAGCTGCAAACTTGCTTGAAAGCAATTTTAAAATAAATATACAATCAAGCACAAAAGAAAGAAAGAAAGGCTTTTGTATCCTTAAAATGAAACAAGAATAAATGAAACTGCAAGAGAGCTGAATGTCACCTCTCAAAAGAGCTATTCGGGTTGGTGGGCAGCCCAAAACTTAAATACTGTTTTTCGGCCCTACCCCTAGCCGATGTGGGACTTTTTGTCTGTGACATTCTCCTCCACCCAATCACGTGACGCCCTTGTCACGGATTGGCTCAACCGAGGGTCCCACTAGACCATGGAGAGTACACACCTGACAGGCAGTAATCTGTTCTGATACCACTTGTCACCTCCCAAAAGAGCTCTTTGGGGTGGTGGGCAGCCCAAGACTTAAATACTGTTTTTCGGCCTTACACCTAACCGATGTGGGATTTTTTGTCTGTGACATGAAGCAGAGAATGCTTAGGTAATTAAGCGCAAGGAAAACTCTTCACTTTAAGAGACTGTTCCCATTTCCACCACTTTGGTTTAGAATTCAGTAAATAGTTCTATGTTTAACTGATATTGGTATCTATGAATGTTACTAACACCATTTCTAACAAACTAATTAAATGACATATTCATTTGAATCATAAATCCCGAAATCAAAAGCCTACCAGAATTTAATCAGATCCAGCATGCGACATCATTTTAAGTTTTGACTCCCTTAGGTTTTACTAAATTCTTATAGACTAAAACCCTACTTGCAGCGAAACAGCAAACTAATATGAAGAACACCCCTTCGATTTCAAACTCCAGGTATGTAAACCAACCGCTAAAACAACTGATAGATGAAAGGAGGAAAAATTATCCAATTTCAAACATACAAAACAAATAAAGCAATTACTGTTCAACTATATAACGTAAATTGCAAATTGTACCTGCTTAGCAAGCGTGCAGGCGCGATCAGGTGAATTCAAGATCTCATAATAGAACACCGAGAAGTTTAGAGCAAGACCCAACCTTATCGGATGAGTAGGCGCCAGTTCCGCCACAGCAATATCCTACAGATCACATCCTAATCAAACCCAAATCGGCAAAGCAAACCGTATAAATTATATCAAGAACAGATCCACGCGCAAAAGATAAAATATAACAAAATAAAACACTATATATCGAAGAAAACTTCTGACGATTTGAAACACACATCAGATCTGCAAATAACCAGAGAAACTAAAAAGAAGTGAAGCGGTAGCCGACCTGAGCAGACTTGTAGGAAGTAAGGGTATTCTCGGCAGCTTCCTTGCGTTCAGATCCTGTCTTAAACTCGGCGAGGTAANATTTCTGACTATTTGAAACACACATCAGATCTGCAAATAACCAGAGAAACTAAACAGAAGTGAAGCGGTAGCCGACCTGAGCAGCCTTGTAGGAAGTAAGGGTATTCTCGGCGGCTTCCTTGCGTTCAGATCCTGTCTTAAACTCAGCGAGGTAGCGGTGGTAATCGCCTTTCATCTTGAGATAAAAGACCTTCGAATCGCTGGCAGAAGCAGAGGGGATTAGATGGGAATCGAGTAGCTTCAGGATCCCGTTGCATATGGCGTTGAGCTCCGTCTCGATTTTACCCCTGTACTCCTTGATCGTCGCGACATGGTCCTCGTTCCCGCGGCTTTCCTCCTTCTGCTCGATGGACGATACGATCCTCCACGAGGCTCGGCGAGCCCCGATCACGTTCTTGTAGGCTACCGAAAGCAGATTTCGCTCCTCAACAGTGAGCTCCTCCTTATCCGCGGCTGCTGCAACCTTCTCTGTGAACTCAACCATTTCTTCGTACCTTTCGGCCTGCTCTGCGAGCTTCGCCATGTAGACGTACTCCTCCCTGGTTCCCGCCATCACCGTAGTTCCGAAGATGCTAGAGAAGAAAAGAATCAAAGGGGAAGATAAACGGAGGAGAAAGAAAACGGGAGGAGGAAAGGAGAGAGATGGTTCAAAATAGGGGTTTAGAGGAACTTTATGGCATGGCGAATCTCGCGGCCGAGGAGAAGCGAGGAGAGGAGAGAGAGAGCCGTAACCGTCCACGTCTGGTGTGGAGCTGAGCTGTAACTGATCATTCGGTCCAAAAAATTATTGACTTTATCTCATGTTCATCCTCGATTATCATAAAGATGTATTTTAATGGACCTCAATTTTATTACGGTGATCGACAATGAAAATCGGATACCGCAGTCCGTATGAAATAATTTCTTCTCCGACCCAATCTCCGTGGTTGGATGTATTTGTATTTATTTACATATTTAGAGTTCTATTTTATTTTTTTAATTATATTAATAAAATTTTGATTTTATAATATTGTATGGTAAGAAGGATGGAGCAAAATTGATGTGAATGATTGATAAATGTTGTATTTTTTAATAAATAAATTTTATTTTTTTTATTTTGTAAAATTCTTATTAAAGCTATGACTATCATTATAATTCGCTTATGGTAACATAATAANGAGAGAGCCGTAACCGTCCACGTCTGGTGTGGAGCTGAGCTGTAACTGATCATTCGGTCCAAAAAATTATTGGCTTTGTCTAATGTTCATCCTCGATTATCATAAAGATGTATTTCAGTGGCCCTCATTTTTATTACAGTAATCGACAATGAAAATCGGATACCGCAGTCCGTATGGAATAATTTCTTCTCCGACCCAATCTCCGTGGTTGGATGTATATGTATTTATTTACATATTTAGAGTTCTATTTTATTTTTTTAATTATATTAATAAAATTTTGATTTTATAATATTGTATGGTAAGAAGGATGGAGCAAAATTGGGGTGAATGATTGATAAATGTTGTATTTTTGAATAAATAAATTTTATTTTATTTTTATTTTGTAAAATTCTTATTAAAGCTATGACTATCATTATAATTAGCTTATGGTAACATAATAGNTAATTCATTCTTTAGTTTGAAAAGAGCACGTTTAGTATGTTGTTCATTTTGAACCTTGGTTAAATTTAACTATTAATATAAAAAAAATAAAATAATATTACAAACAAAATAAAAATTAAAATAAAATTGTAATTAAACCTTATAAAGGATTCATCACAATTCAAAGTTCAAGCATAAAATTTCAAAGTTAATGAGAGAAAAATACAATGAAAATCAAATTCATTTAAAATTCAAAATTATTATAGAACATTATAAAATTTATTTTTCTACAAAATAATAATAAAATAAAAAATAATTAAAATGAAAATTGACCCAAAAATTAAAAAAAATAATAAAAAATTCAATCACAAATAAAATCAAAACTATATAAATTTAAAATAAAATGAAAATAATCAATTCTATGAATAAAGAGAAGCTTTGATTTTATTTCCTTGGTTCTTTCTTAGTATGTATTTTCTCTTTTAATGGTCTTCAATTATTAGTAAGATTTTATACTTAATTTGTAAATGAACTCTAAAATAAACATCTAATCATCCCAATTGGTTCCAAACCCTAAACCCTGAATACTTATAAAAATTAATTTTTTAGCATTAATTATAATAAAATAGTATTAAATAAGATCATAATCTATTACTTGTAAATAAATACACTAGCAAAATTTTACATTACAAATTAATGTTTGAAATTATTATTATTTTTATTTTTTTATAATTAATTTCTATTATGTTACCATAAGCCAATTTTAATGATAGTCATAGATTTAATAAGAATTTTACAAAATAAAAAAAAATAAAATTAATTTATTCAAAAATACAACATTTATCAATCATTCACACCAATTTTGCCCAATCCTTCTTACCATACAATATTATAAAATAAAAATTTTATTAATATAATTAAAAAAAATAAAATAGAACTCTAAATATGTAAATAAATACATATACATCCAAACGACAAAGATTGACTCGGAGGAGAAATTATTCCATACAGACTGCAGTATCTGATTTCTATCGTCGATCACCATAATAAAAAAATAATAATAAATATGACGCTCACTAAAATACATCTTTATGGTAATCAATTTTAGCCAGGATGATCAGTTACAGCTCAGCTCCACATCAGACGTAGACGGTTACGGCTCTCTTCTACTCGCTCCTCCTCGGCCGCGAGATTCGCTATGCCATAAAGTTCCTCTAAACCCCTATTTTGAACCATCTCTCTCCTTTCCTCCTCCATTTTCTCTCTCCTTCGTTGATCTTCCTCTTTGATTCTTTTCTTCTCAGGCATCTTCGGAACTACGGTGATGGCGGGAACCAGGGAGGAGCNCAAAGCCTCTTACCAGACATTAAGAAGGTTGCATGGACCTGCTCCCTACTCTTAACTTGGTGAATATCTTAGAGATCTATTAAACTTAATATGTTTTACTTAATAATATTGTCCTTAAAATTTAAGGACCCCCAATATACAACATAGAGTTAGGAAGGTTTCCAAAATTTTAATTTTCGCTCTATATACATAAATGCTCTGACATGCATTTTGAGTTTCAGGTGATGGAACGAGAAGACTTGCCAGGTACACTTTTACAGTTTACAGTGTTTTACACTCTTTCTTGTACTTTCCTACCGCACTTTTTATTTATGCTTGTATTTACATACCTGCATAGAAAATATAAAATTGCAAAATCACTCCCACAACATTTCAAAAATATAAGACAACTCAAAATTTAATCACAAACATCACACAAAAACCACAACTTCAACTAAATAAAAAATGTCTCTATCGGAAGACCGGGAACCCCTCAGAGGAGGTAACCTACGGTTGCTAACGAGG
>JXCR01103796.1:50094-70764 GCA_002079205.1 Phalaenopsis hybrid cultivar | reverse complement strand
TCCTTCCGAAGCGGGCAACGAGATTTCAATTTCGATGACCGACAGCTTCTTACGGGCAAACTCTACATCAAAAATAGTGCCGACAGTTGTACAATTGAGCATTTGAAAAACAAGTGATTTATAGATTCCTCTTCCTGTTTACATAAAACACACCAAGATGGCCCCCTAAGGCCTTTCAATTTTAAAATATCATCAGTAGGGAGGATTTTATGGAAGTGTCTCCAGCAGAAAAAAGACATAGATGGAGATAGAAATTTACTCCATATTCTAGTACCCCACTCCACTTCCTATTGAGGGAAACAAAAATCTCCAATGAATGCTGATATAGACTGTGAATGAAGTTTTTTAACCACCACTCTATCCTTTTTTGAGGCGTCAATGGAGATTTGTTGAATTCTAGGTATTTGAGATGGTTCACAAACTTTATGGAGTGCCTCAAGATTCCACCCCCCATTCACCCAAAAGTCAGCCACCTGAGTAGAAATATCAGATAATTGTGAGGTATCAAAGTCCAAATTCCCATCCAATATCCAATTGTCCAGCCAGAAATTAACTTTACCCATCCCCACCTACCAAAAGAATGGCAATTCAACCTAATCCCTAATTTTTAGCATCTTAGCCCAAATAATAGAGTCACCCAGTTTCCTTTCAGCTTGTATAGGGTGGATTTTTCTGCAGTATTTTCCCATCATAAATCTAGACTAGAGAGAGTCTTGTGATTAAGACTTTATCCACAGTTTGCAAAGGTTAACAGGTATAAGGTGAGAGAAGCTCTTAAACCCCAAGGCCCCAGCATTTGTAGTCTTATACACCTTACTCCAGCTAGTCCAATGTAATTTCTTCCTTTTTCCAGACCACAAAAACCTATTAAATAATTTATCCAGGTTCTATTGTGTAGATTTCTTCATTACAGTCATCTGCATCAAATAAGCTGGTAGGGAAGATAGGACACTTTTGAGAAGAGTATCTCTTCCACCATTTGACAAGTAAGGTTGACCCAATAATGGAGTTTGTCTTGGGTTCTTTCCACAATATGAACAAACTGAACTTGCTTAGTTCTACCTAGATATTTGATTGGTAGTTGTCCAACATTAAAACCAGTGAAATCAGAAATCCAATTCTTCATAACAGACTTAACCTTCTGACTAAGAACAACTACACATTTTTGGATTTTTAAGACCATGCCAGAGCTTCTTTGGAAATGTTCTAAGCATTTAAAGATAGATCTAACAACAGGCTTAGTAGCTTTAGAAAATACTATAATGTCATAAGCAAAGGCAAGGTGATTAATAATCATATTAGATCTGTGATTGTAAAGGGAATGAGGTGCTTCAACAACAGCCTGATTTAACATTCTAGAAAGATAATCTAGAGCTAGTATAAAAATTGAGGGAGAAAGGGGTCACCTTGCTTAATACCTCTAGAAACACTAAAGAACCCATGAGAATCTCCATTAACAAAAATTGATTGATGATTTTTAGACAACCATCTACCAATAATAGAGATGAAGGAGGGAGAGAAACCTCTAGCAGTGAGAACCTCATCAATAAATTCCCATCTAATAGTGTCATATGCCTTCTGAATATCCAGTTTGAATATAATATCAACCCCTCTACACTATCTGTCCAGATCCAATACCAGCTCCTGGGCTAAAAGGACATTGTCCACTATGCTTCTACCTTGAACAAAAGCAGTTTGATTATCACTAATGAGATGGCTGAGATGAGGTTGTAATCTATTTGCAATTAATTTGCTGATGACCTTAAAAATAATAGAAGTCAAGCTAATGGGTCTGAATTGTTCCCATTTGAACTTGGCTTTATCCTTTGGAATTATAGTAATATTGGATGATGTGAAATATTTAGGAAGATCAGACCCCCAAAAGAAGCTTTGAATTTCCATAATAATATCCCTCTCAATGATACTCCAAGCTTTCTTATAAAAGTCAGCTGTGAAGCCATCAGACCTAGCCACTTTAGAGCTATCAATTGAAGATAGAGCCTCCCAAATTTCTTTTCAATCAGGGATAGCAATAAGATTCAAAGCTTTAGTGAAATCAACCTCCTTCCCAAAAATACCATTATGGATAGGATACTTTTCAATAAGAGATTGGGTAGACATTTCCTTAAAATAATTCACAACACTAGAGGCAATACAATTAGCATTATGGAGTCAAACCCCAGATTTTTCAAGAATCTTATGGATAATATTGCTTCTTCTCCTGTAGTTAATACATGCATGGTAAAATTTAGAATTCTTGTCACCCTCATGGAATTTGATCTTGGCAGCCTTTTGTGCATAGAGTTCTTCCTGCATAGGTATGGCATCCATTAATTCTTCATTGGCTTTACATAAGTCATTACTCACCTCATTATTGGATTCCAATAATTGCTCTCACTTTAGAACAGATTCTTCAGCATTCTTAACTCTAGCATTAACATCACCAACCACACTCAAATTCCAGTAAGGTAGTTGTTTACTCACTTTCTTGTGTAGCAACCAAAGCTTTATCCATGGGTTTGGGTTATTACAATCTTTCCTAGCTAAAGCAACTTGATTTAGGAAATCCTTATGCAGTGACCACATATTCAAATATTTGAAAGAAGATCTATTCTTGGTGGGGGATGCAACAATATTTATAAGAAGTGGTCTATGGTAAGAGCCACACATATTCAAATGTTGTACAGAAGTGTGGAGGAAATCTTTCATCCAAAAATCATTCACCAATAGTCTATCTAATCTTTCCCAAACCTTTCCTCTCCTCCAAGTAAATTTGGGACCAATAAAACCCAAATCAAACAGCCCAGCCTCCTGAATTTTCTCATTGAAGAAGCTGATCAGATTAGGATTAGGATTTCTACCCCCCCTTCTTTTCAGTAAGGGATGCGACAGTTAAAGTCTCCTCCCACAAACCAGGAGGAGTTAAGGTTGCTGCCAATATCCAATAAGTGACTCCATAAGTCTTGCCTTTCCACTGCTAAACTTCCAGCATATATGAAAGTGGCCAAGCTACTAATATCACCCATTGAGATTTTCAAATGAAGGAACTGTTCTTCTGCAATAAAATTCATATAATCCCAAAAAATTCATATTGGCATCCCATAACCCTAGAATGACTATACTTCTGCAATACACATGATGCTAAAATGTGACCTTTTTTAATTAGGTTCTTTTGCTAATTTGGTCTAGTAAACATTGGACTATAATGACACAAAATGACAATCATTTTAAAGCCTATTCACACTAGGGTTGCATTAACTTAGTGGACTAGACATCCTTTTCAAATTATTGACTGTCTTTACGACTCATTTGCCCTCTACCAATAAGTAAACAAAAAGCTACTTTATGTTCATCTTCGATGTCTGTAAAATTTTTAAATCTTGCACTAACAATTGCATTTGTTGAATTCTGATTTGTTCGTGAATTACACCCAAGAAATAAAAGTGCAAATTTTGAGAGAAAAAGAGGGAGGGAGGGCGAAAGAAAAACGAGTGAACAATAATGTATCTGAAAACATAATGTCTTTCAGTAAAACCTTTCTTTATAATGTTTTACCGAATATCTACTACTAAATAGACTACATAGATTATGGACTTCTAAAACTATAGAAGTCCAAGGGTTTCGATTTGTGCCAAACTCCCAATCATAAATTAAATTTTAGTTATCTTTGCAGTCATGGATCTCATTTTTTTCATTCTTCTCTGTTATATTCCATAATATCTTGATTTGATTATTTAAATACCATATGGTTTTAAAATAATTGGACACGAATGGTAACGAAACATTTACAGTGAAATGATTTTTTATATGAAACTGATTTTATTTAAATACCATATGCTAAACCCGCATATGCCAAAATGATCGATCGAGCACCGGACAAATCACCAGAAAAAATCATCATTTCATATAAAAATATATGTCAATCCTTATAGCGCTACCGACACCTGCATCACGTTCTTTTCACCAAAAACTCGAGGACATGCATGATATCGTACGGAATATAATTTTATATTTATTTTCTCTAATATATAAAAGTCAGGGGGCTCTCAAAGAATCCACCTTTCGTGATCTTGAAAATGCTAACACACACACACACACTTTCTCTCTCTCTCTGTCTCATTTAAGAAAAGCAATGAACATTTCTCTGAGTTATTTCCGACCGCTTGGAAACCCTTAATAAAATAGAGTGAGAAATACGTGCTAAGCATGACATCCATCGCCTTCTTTCAGACCATTCTCGAAAAAATAAGGTTTTTATGAGTAGTTTGAACTCACAAATAATACGAGACCCTATGTCTTAAATAAATTCAATATATTTCTGAAAAAAATTATGATGTAAATGAATATAAAAGAATATAATCCAAAAATATTTTAATGAATATCATGAACAAGCGCATGGTTGCATTGATTCTAGGCTAAATAAATTCATCTTTCATTTGATAGAGAGTTTTGGTTGGCTCGTTAATTTCCGATCTTTTAACTTTATAGATCTAGTTCTAAATATTCCATTTATGAAGCAAAACTTCAATTGAAAATTGAATGAAATTCTTAGGCTGTATAAAAATTATTGAAATTATATCAATACCCGAAAAATTTCTCTTCTCATACCTTTCTAACTAAGCTTGTACAAAACGCGGCCTGCGGGTCAACCGCAGGGTTCGACCCGTGGCCTGCGTTTAGTGTAAAATTAGAACCGCATTTTCAGATAAACGGACAAAACGCGTGATCCAAACAGTACTGCAGCGTTTTCAAAANCCATTTATGAAGCAAAACTTCAATTGAAAATTGAATGAAATTCTTAGGCTGTATAAAAATTATTGAAATTATGTCAATACCCGAAAAATTTCTCATCTCGTACCTTTCTAACTAAACTTGTACAAAACGCGGCCTGCGGGTCAACCGCAGGGTTCGACCCGTGACCTGCGTTTAGTGTAAAATTAGAACCGCATTTTCAGATAAACGGGCAAAACGCGCGATCTAAACAGTACTGCAGCGTTTTCAAAGACACCCCCGCACTTCCCCAAACGGGCCCTAAATCACAAAAGCTATTATAATTATGATTTTCAATTATTGAAATTTTCTAAAACTCAAAAAATGTAAGAACTTTAATAATATCAAAAAATAAAAATATAAAAAATTAAATTTATGTGGTTGATATATTAATATATTAATACATATAACAATAAAAATCTCCCGAATGTTTTATGGCTGATAAAAAACAGATGCTTAGAGAGAAAAGAACAAAAATAGATGGAGATAGCACTTGTCCGAACCTATCAAAATGACGTGCAGAACAGAAACTCTGCATTTGGGCAAAGAGCCAAATAAAAACAATGCAAATGAAGTGTCATCACATGGACAATAATTGTCCCATGCCTCATGTACGATAATCAGAGTCTCTAGAAGGCCAAAAAGTATTACATCACGACTTCGAACGTAGAGCTATGTTTGAATTTGTATTATAGAAATATCTCGATGTGTTATAGGAATATTCAATCAGCGTTATATGTGGAAAATGAAGTTATTTGAATATTCTCTGCGNACAATCCTAATCACGTAGTCATAAGACAATAAGTGTTTGAGCAAGATTTAAAAATTATTATTTATATTAAAACATCATTTGAATCTAATTTAATAATTTTTATTCTATTTCTTTAATCAATATTTTAATTGCTTATAAATCTTTGTAGCCTTGTAGTCAATTAGATTTTTTTGATATATATATATAAAACTTGATGAGTAGTATTTTGAGTCAAAATGAGCCGAACACGAACAAACACATCTTAGCTCGTGTTCGGGTCATTAACTTATCAAACAAATTTAACGAGCTGAACACGAGCTATTCGCGAACATCGAACCGTTTTGACAGCCCTACTTATAACACATCGACTATTAAAATCCTAACATAATATTTTCTTGTAACACATCGATTGTATTCGGAGTCAATATGCGCTCCTAAAAAGGCTGGATGAGAACTCTGATTTTGTAGAATGTGTGGCGGCTTTGGCAATTAAATCTGGGTGCGTAGGTTCCGTATTTAGGTGACTAAGCATTATTGTACATTTGTACTATGCCGAGTTAGGTTTGGACAAGTTTATCTGGAATGGTTGTGAATTTGTCATGAGCCCTTCCAATTTCAATATCATTGCCATCTTCGTACTGCCAAATTGCTTTAAAGTGGGCATACCTTTTTCAAATTGGTCTCAGATAATATTTTCATGAACATGATGAATTTTTTAGCATACTGGTAAATGATAACTTTGGGTGCACAGAAGCAAGGCCTGTCCTTTTATTTTTCAAAGGATGAGTTCCTCGAGCATATCGAACTTGCTACACTCGATAGATAGGCAAGTGTAATGAAAGATACGTGTGATATCCACATGCGCGCATTGGTAGCCTAATATCACCAAATTTGCACCTATCCACACCTATCATGTCTGCACGTAATATTTTTTATAATAAAGTGTGAAGGGCTTACCTCATAAGCATTTATTTATTTATTTATTTTTGCATAGGAAAATTACATCGAGAAGAGAACTTGTTATCGTTTTTGACAGATAATTTAGATAATGAATCAATGTTCTGCCCCATATTCCTTTTGTTTCTAATGATACTTCAAGAGAATAGCAGGAATTGACTCAGCCAACATGACCAATTTTATTATGCAATAAATGCAAGACATGTCTCATTATTAAAAGAACTCTATCAAATATTGTTGTTAAAATGTTAAAACTAATTATAAAGTTACAAGTTCAAACTAGATGACACACACCATCTTATTTATCTAAATAATTACTTTAGCATGGTCAACAAACTAACTTAAATATTATAAGTAAAAGTTAATGGTAAAGTGTTATAAGATGAAATGTGGAAAAATCAATTGGTTTAGTTTCCTTTTATCAAGAGTAAAAGATACATAACTTGGGTTTAGTCTTTCCTTAGAAAGAAGATACTAACAAATCGAAGAAGTTGTTATTCTGTTTTGAAGTTGCATGTCAATTTGTGAACAATAACTCATTATGATGAAAGTTTCCTCATTATGTATCTCTCCATATTGAATGATCCTTAAGAGCAGAGTTTATATTTGAAATATCAATTGAATCGACATTTAAAACCATGAAACTCTCTCAAGTGAAAAACTTGGTCCATTCTCTCTCGATGTTTATTGTTGTTGATTGCATGCATGCACCAATGCCTTCACATTATAAATTTCCAAATATGTTGATTTTTCATTTTAAGAATTATGACAATTTGTCATAATCCCCGAATATTCCAGTTATTAGAAGCATTATGAAGTTTAAATAAAAGGGTTTTATTACATNTATATATATATATATATATACAATAAAAGAAATGGCCAGAGGCCCTTAGAGAGCCCCCAACCACTCCTAATGTGCCTATACATTCAACTAATGACCTCCATCAGTGCATCATTCGCCAGAGGTTGTTTCGAACCCCCAACCTCAGGGGATTTACAACTGACTTGCAGATGTCAACCAACAAGTTAGGGTACACACACACACACANAATCATAAATATAAACTTACAACATATGCAAAGCCTTGAATTCAGGATCTCTTGATTGATAGTCTAATGTCACCTCCCAAAAGAACTCTTTGGGGTGGTGGGCACACCTAGCCAATGTGGGATTTTTTGTCCTTGACATTATCCTCCACCCACTCACGTGACACCCTCGTCACGGATTGACTCCACCGAGGGTCTCATTGTACCATGGAGAGTTCAGACACCTGGTAGGCAATAATCGGCTATGATACCACTTGTGGCCTCCTAAAAGAGTTTTTTGGAGTGATGGATAGCCCAGGATTTAAATACTGTTTTTCGGCCCTACATCTAGCCGATGTGAGACTTTTTGTCCGTGACACTAAGCTCTCGACCAAAAACCTTGAATAAAATTGAAATATTAGTTAAGCACTGCGGTCAATTCTCTTATATCGAACATCATATATTTTTATTTCTTGCGTTTTTACGTATCAATCATTCAAAATATTAAATATTTTTTATCACAACTTTAAAATTTATTAGATGGTAAGCGTATTTATATTAATACTGAGCATGGAAAAATGCCATTCTGCCTATTTTAGAAAAAATTGGCCCACGAGAATCCTGACCTAATTTCTGTTTGGGTCCATGTTGCCCAACTATCGTGGTCTGAAGCTGGAAGTCGTTGGACTGGGCCAACTTGTCTGCCAAAATGGGCATACCTATGGACCCCATAACACAACATGCGCGTGAATTCTGTTGTTATTCCACGCTCTCTTGCCCGGTTTTTCAGCAATGGAACTCAATTAGTCGACGTAACGGTGCCGTGGCCGCAAGTAGAAAACATGTTATTTCGTAGCTTGAGATGCCGACGGGAGGGAAGAAATCCCTCGGCATTGTTGTGGAATGTGGACCCATCATATCGTCATATCCTGTGGCCTCTACTTTCACTGGCCCACCACATGCATCGTGCATCATGGGCATATCCAGTGGGCCTTGGCTCATTTTATTATTTCAGGGGGAAAGATATTTATTCTTCCCTCTCTTCTTTCCCTCTCTTCTTTCCCTCTCTTCCCCCTTTTCCCCAAAAAAAAGGAAAGAGAAATTTGCCCAACGAATTTGGTGAAGACTCCCAATCAGTTTATCTTTATCTTTTTTATTTTTGCAGCATTTTCATTTCAATTATAAAGTGAAGTATTTGGCCTGTAGTTATTAGTAGATTACAAAGATATGATAAAAGGTATGAAAATAGTCCATTCGATTCATTATTTTTTATTATTGTTTACAGAAAATGGAGAAAGCTATCCAATTAGACATTGGATATTACGATTCAGTTCCTTACCCAAATAGACCAAACTGCTAATCTCTCATTCATACTTTCTAATTGCCAAAACTCCAATCTCATAGACTTGTCCCAATCTCATCAAATCTCTCAACGATTTATAGCCTCACTTGTCTTATCCCTAATGCCCTAGCAATGATATCCCAAAGGCCTTGTCACCAAAGAAAAGATAAAAGAGTATTGTGGAGAAGAAATATATACCTATTAGAACGACATCACATGATTTTATGCTGATGTGTGTCACATATATAACACAGAGAGAGCTATAAGTTAATTAGGTGAGTTTGTTTTGATTCAGTACTTACGATTAACGATGTGATTGTAAGCTTCTAATTGTGATAATATGATAGTTCTAATTGCTAATCCATTTTATATTAACCATAGGAGTTGTTGATGACATTATTACCTCACTTAATGTTAATACATTGAGATAAGATTGCCAACTTAATGTGGAACTTATGAAACTGATTGGTGAAAAACATTTTAGTGAAGATGTCAACGTCTTGAACCTAGGAGTTGACATAAAATATCATGATTTATTTGGAGAGAATATAACCTTGTATATAGTCATAAGTCTCTTCTTTTGTGCTCTATATTGCATAGATATAGAGATATTGACTAATTCAATAATAGAGGTAGTGTTGTAGTAAAGATGAGTGGGTTTGCGTTTTGGTTGTTGGAATTCCCATAAATAGTAGAGCTATATGATGTCATTAGCAGTAGCAACTAACATTATGTATATGGAATTGGTCAATGATTAAGTGATTTTGGTTGTTGTTTAACACTTGCTGAGACTACTACAATGATAAGAGAAAAATTCTTTTTTGAATTTCCTATTGTAAGAAAACTTATCAAGCCTAAATTTAAGTAGATATAAATTATGAGATTCCCTTTCTAATTGGGCAAATTAAAGTTCCAGATTTTTTTTAAATAACATAGTAGTCTTTTGAGAAGTTGAATGTGACAGTTCAAGGAATAATTCGTAGATTAATAAATATAGTTTATCGTAGAAGGAGAATGTTGGGTTGTACAATTGTAAGGTATTCAAGAGATCATATGAGATGTTGGTAAGGTGTAGGACTATTAAATGCTTTTCTTAAGTCATTAGCAAACAATGGTTTCTAGTTTATAAGATTAATCATGGGGTAGTAGTTTTCCATTCTGGATTTGTAAAGAAGCTCATTGACATACTTTTCTTGGAAAAAAAAAAAGAAATTTCTAAGTTGCTGGTGTAACTTGAATGTTAAGGAAGAATAAGATAAGTCTGATTTACTCTAAATAAAAAATGTGTGAATGTTTTAAATGAAGTCCTAGCCGACATTGGTATTATTTCTCATGATAAGAATGTTGTTAATATACATAAAGTACATATTGAGCTATTATTAATAATAGATGAGCAAAGAAAGGTCTACAGAGGTAAAATGAATATCTGGCAATAAAAGATATCTTATGAAAGTGACAAATCACTATTTATCAGAAGTTTGTCTAAATATATACATGGCTTTCTTTAGCAGTAATAAAAGATTGAGCTGTTGCAAATCTTGGAAGCTAGGGCTTAATTCAAGTTGATAGTCTCATTGAGCTTACCATGGAGAAACATTTTGGAAACATTAATCTATAAAATATTTTAGTTTAGATGGATGAATATCATGAAAAATATGGATTTTAATCATTTTTGTTAATGATTATAAATATATGTATAGTAAAGTCCATGATTTACTTCTACCCTTAAGCAGTAAGACAAATGTTATAATGAGGAATGGTGCTATAATGGTAAAGTTATATTTTTATTTGCCATGGATAATTTAATGTTGTCGATGTGAGGGTGGAGATACAAATGTCTAAGTTTCTTACTGCTAAAGGGTATGAAATTATTTATAATGTTTTGTCCCCATATGAGTTACTTGATAACATGAGTATAATAGAATGATTGGGTCAGGAGGGATGATTTTGATAAAAGTTAAAAATGTACTTAGGATTTAGCAAGCCTATCATGTTGATTATAAGAAGAATAATGAAACGACAAACTACAACACAAATAAATAAAAAAATATAAAAAAAACAACAACAACAACAACAACAAGATTTATGTGAAAGCCCTAAATGAGAAGAAACAAAAATAGAGAAAAAGAAGTTATTTGATAATAAGAGTAATAATAATAAGGGTTCATATTGTGAGATATTTTGGTTCACCCACCGACAATGATTTAAGTATAGTTTAGATTGTTGTGAGATATGTTTCTCTTACCTTACTAATTATCGTGACATGATAGTAATGCAACGTAGTAAAAGAGGAACTATTGATTTAAACAATTGGACATCGTACTTAGTCCAAAAATTATTGGTGTGAAGCTATGTATGTAAGGTTATGTTCAAATATATTTAAATAATAATTCATGTAAAATATATATGGAGTTATTCATCAACTCACAAAATTCATAAGCATATTGAAGTAATTTTTTGCTATGCTTATGAAGTAAATAAAGTTTTTGTGCTATTTTAGATTTGGTACACATAGCATAAACCAAATAAAAGTGAAAGAAGCCATTTACAAGAAAGACAATATTTATAGACTTGAATAAAAAGAGTTAACAAGGGACACCNATATATATATATATATATATATATATATATATATATATATATATATATATAAGTGACAAAAAAAAATATTATCATATATAAATTCTAAAATTTTCTACCAATATTTATTATTATTTGATAATGAAATTTAGTGACATTAGTGGAGCAAAATGATTTACAAGGAAAAAAAAATATGAGAAATAAATAATGTTGTAATTTGTATATGGTCCAAAAATGAAGGTAGAGGGTAACCAATGAGTTGATGCTATATACCAATAGGTTATGGCTTGGACAAAATAGTAGCGTTGTGTTGTAATGGCTGATTAATAAGGATGGTGCATAACCCATTTTTGAATCCATTGAGAATAGTTTAATTTATTTTTACATCCTTGAAGAAAAAGGAAAAAGCATTAAAATAGATGGAGTTATGTTGACCTGACTTTTGTGAAGTTTCACTCCATCTACTTGTACATTACCCTAGACAAGAAATGTGCTTTCTTAGATCCCACCAGTGCAAACCCAAGTCCCCCGACCGTTGGTTGAGTGAGTTTAGGGTTTTGACCAGGTGAGCAACCAAAATTGACAACCATGGGATAAACATACCCTAGGTCACCCAAATCAACCCAAAACCCTAGGAACTTGCCTATGGACCCTAAGAACCACTTTGATCATGAAATCCATCTTGGGATATGGGGCTACATAAATTGATNCCCCCCCCCCGCCCGAATGATGAAGAAATTGCAAATATACCCCTTTCGTTGGCACAAAATTATAGTAACCTAGAAAACATGGCATTGGGTACCGTGGTGCCTAAATTGGCGACAGGTTTATGCATGGGAATTTATGTTTGGTCGTGTAGATGCTGGTCTTGAATATTGTTTGCTCAAGATTTTGGCAAATTTGGCAAGGTTCCGAGGCCTAGAAACCAGATATAGGCATTGAGTTTCACTTTCTTAGATTGAGTTGTCGAAATGTGGACTAGCTAAGGTGCCAAGCATGGCCTCCTAGGCACTGGTTTGACACTTAGCATGATTTTGCTCTTATTGTTCCCTTTGTTATCTTCAGGCTTGTATGATGCATAAACAAATAAAAAACATCAAATGATACAGATAATGGAGAAAATACAAGAAATAACATCACACATTTCATACATATCATAATACAACACAAGAATTACTGACCAAGTGCCGCACATGAAAATTTTAAGAAAATATAATAAAAATTTCAAAATTTTTATAAAGGATTGACACATACACGGTAGCATTAAAATTAAAATTTTAACGTATTTTGATAAGTAAATAAATTTTAATATGCTCTTAAAGTATATAACTAATAAAATATCATAATAAAAAAAACTAGTGTTCATCCATTTTTAATATAATTTTATATGAAAGAAATTCAAAGAAGTAGACAAACTTGCCCTTAACATTTACAAAATATTTCGAGCATTTTTTATGATTTGTTTGACCACAAAAGTTTATTAAGGATATATAAATTAAGATTTTGGCGTTAGGATATATCCAAAAACTTTATTGAATATTTTTGATACATGAATAATAAAAAATCAAACAAGCTCATGATTTTTGGTACATGAATAATAAAAAATCAAACAAGCTCAAGATTATTCTACTGCAAGGGCATTACATTACTTAAATGTTGAAAAAAAAATCAATGATAAAAAAATAATAGATCATTCGGTAGACTCTTTTAAGAATTTGGACATGATAATAACAGTGTTACTCTAAAAAAAAGTTAAATTGACCTCTATTGTCTGTATGAAAAAGATCTGAATTTAAAATTCAAGAGACTTTGAAGATCTAAAAGATCATTAGAGATTTACCCAACTAACGCCGATGATTCCCACAAGCAACTATCGTCGCTTGGCCACCATGTTCATTGTGGTCCTCTAATTGTAGTTCTTTGACTACTATCTCATGATTTTTATCGCTCAATCAATACCATCATCCTCAACTATTTTTGCCTTTGTCACAAGTATTGAGCTAGTATTATATTATAAACTTCATATTCCTAACTTTTCTAAAGAAGAAAAAATGCATGCCTTTATAATTTCATCCATAATAATTGATTTATTTTTTTATATTTTTTAGGGGGTGTTAATAGGTCAATTAATGTTTACACAGTTAATTAATTTTTGAATTTTGTTCAGGATAAGTACGAGCATCTCCGGAAGAGAAATAGAGAGTTGACTCGCTAGACCTCACCATCTGCCAACAACAGTGGTAACCAATCTACCACTGCTTAATAATATTTTGAGTTGTGGATGCAAGCCATGCTGAAAAAGAAGGGTAGAGTGTACTACCTCGAAGAAAAGGGGATAACATTTAAGGTCGATCGTTCCCATGCAGCTGTGGGTAGCCATAACTTGTTGTAGGCACGTTCAATTTGGAAAAATTCAATTTGAACTTGTGATTTGATGAAATTGGGTTGAAATTGGATTTTGAAATAGCTTTAGTGAATTTGGAGTGGCTTTAAGTTAGATTTTGGTGTAGGCTTGAAAAATTTGGATTTGGGTTTAGAATTGGGCAAAAGTTTATTCGATTTTGAGGTTTTGGTTATTTTGGTAAAATCTGAGTTTCAATTTGGCAAATTTGGGTTTGAATTTTGAAACCAAATAGGATTGGCTAGATTTGGTAATTTGGTGGAAAATTGGGGCAATTTGGGTAACTTTGGACAATTGGGGTGCCAAATTGATGTGATTTTGGATTTGAAATTTAAGGGACTTGGATTTGAAGTTGTGTTGACAATTAGATTGAAAATTGGGAAATTTTGAATGGTTTTAGGGGGTGATGATGAAAATCATGGAAAGTGTTCCTATAGTCATATGATCCTTATGAGAAGTCATCTTGAAGCTTCCACACGTTGCTCCTAGTCATCCTAAACAAGGGTGAAAGACTTAGGGACACCCATATAAGTCCTCAAAAAAGTTAAGGAGCAGTTGTAAACCTCAAGGGGGAAATAGGTCAAATTGGGTGAATTGATGATTCTGGGTGAGTTAGGGAACTTGTTGTGAATTCGAGTATGTGTGTGCAAGACCAAGCCACCCAAGGTTGCCTTAAGGTCAATTGATCATATGGGAACTCATTCTTAAGTCTTCACATGTTGGTCTTAGCTATCTCAAGTAACAAATGAGGGCTTGTGACCACCCATGTTGGACTTCACAAGAAGAGTCAGGAAGTGTTTAGAATTTTTATGTAGGTGGATTCCATCACTAATCCTCTAGGATAGTCAACGGTAAAGTCCTATGGCTAGACCTTAGGCTTCTGAAAAAGATAATTAGACCTCATCAAAGAACGAGATCAACAAACACACACACACACACACACACATAATTCATATAAAATAGTACTAGTATCACAAATACATAAATATATATAGCAATCCATCAGTTCATTGTCTAATAACTTCAAAAAATATGTAATGAGCATAAGGCCACATAATTCTAGGAACTAAGTAGTAACATCCCATAAACCTCAAAACATCTGCCTGTTCATGAGATAAACCTCCAACAACCTTACAATCAAATAAACTAAAATGCACTAAACCAAAGTGCATAACGTAAAGATGATCAATGTGTGAGATTCTCCCTCAATTTGTTAATTAGATTAATGTTTGTTACATCCATGTTAATAACAAACACATAATTCATTGATAATATTAAGATGATTAAAATGAATTAAAATATTTAAGTACTTAAGAAATAGCATACTCATTGTGTTTAATAATTCAGTTGTATTTGTTGCACCAGTTTTCTCAAATCATACCGTATGAAGTGCATGTCATCTTCTAATCACTCAAGTCAAGCAGAAATAAACATGTTCTTACTTTCATCTGTAATTATGGTCTTATGTGGAAAATTTGGGTTGGAGTGATTCCAAACCTATTTGTTCGTAACCTTCCAGAATGTTTAGGACTCATTTAGTGCCAACGGATTTCAAAATCTAATGACGTATGTAGCCAAAACTTTCAAATTTAGCATGCAAATTTCTTGGTTAAAAATTATGAATAAAAACAATAAATAATGATGTAAATTATTTAGGGAAAATTACATATATAGCACCCAGTTCTTATGAATTTACCTATCTCCCACCTAAAGTTTCATTTTTACACACATAGCGTTTTATCTACGGATGAAAAGATGTATTTGACTATTAAATGGTGATAATGAGTGCTACTTTTGATATGATTTTTGTAATTATGAAAGTATTGGCGTGAGAAATGTAAATATGAAATTCTTGGGTGATATGTACGCAAAAGCTCCAATCATTTAATATCTTTAAAATACCTCTATCTCTGCTAAGATCATTTTTTAAGGCTCCCTAGCAATAACACCCACTTATGATACTAATATGTTAGACTCTGGTATGTTACATGACAAACCATCATCATGCACTTGTATTTACGCATGTAACCAGAGGTTGATTTTGAAGATTTGCACATAAGGTCTGTTTCCTATGCTACACCAAAGCCCCTTAACTATGTGAAACTAAACTAATATATATATATATATATATATATATATATATAATTAATAATATAAGGAAACTTACATTTGATATAAATAATAGAATATAGTTTCAAAATTAGCCCACGTACTTGTAAGTAAGGTCCCAACATCTGTGTGCTGAGTCTGATAGCCTGAATTATTATATGACTCCAGACTATCTGCTATCTTGATTCACTGAATCAATGCGATCTACCCTTTTCCCCCATTGAGCACTCCCATAAAAACAACTTTTTTTTGTGCACGCTTAAGTGATCTACTATAATACATATCACATAATTTTTATGATTCAATAGAACCTGAAAAAGAAAATGTGCATTTAAATACATACCACCCAATTCCTATGTATTTACATATCTTACGTCCAAACTTTGTTTTTTTTATACTTATATCATCCAAATCTTTCATACGACGTGAAATATCCCCTTTCATACATCGGTAAGGTGGCTTATATTTAAGAAATGAATGTTTAGGTGTTGGATATGTATATACATTATTTCAAAAGGTCAGTTATCTCGGTTCTCTTTATGAGAAGAATAAGGCCAAAAAAAAAAAAAAAAATTTATGCACGCATATAAGTCTTAGGGGCCTAATTTATATGGTTAGATTGAGGGGCAGCTTATTTGGTGCGGTGGCGTTTTGAAAACGCACTTGGCCTGTTTGGATAAACTGCGTTTTGACAACTTATGCATTTTCAGAACACTGAAAATAGTGTTTTCACACCGCACCTATCAGGTGCGGTGGCAGCTTTCTAGCAGCGGTCCGGCTTTTCAAATAAAATAAAAATTTGTAATAGCTACCGCACCTAGCTTATCAACAGATTATTTTTAATCAGCTTATCAACAGATTATCCAATAAGCTGCAGCTGCCCCAAACAGACCTGAGACTTTTCAAATCATAGTATGTATTGATGGAATAGTGTTGGGAGAACTGCAATTAAAATTTCCATAGTTTATTTGCACATTGATAATTAAGAGATGAATTATCAAGAGCATGGAGATAATGAACTAGAATCTCTTAGTTCAGTAAGAATCAGAAGAAAAGGCAATTTAAGATGCCAGAGAGCAAATTCTCATAAAAAAATAAGATATGAAAGAACTTGATGAAAAAATTACCGCATAACGAGCATGGTGTTGCTTAAAATAATAGAGATTTGACTCTTAAAAAATAATCTAAATACTTAATTTTTTTTTCATACATAGCTAAACAAAAGTCTACACAAGATCAGTAGGGACACTAATTTTAATCAACTACATAGCTTAAGCTCAGCATGATTAATGACTCATCTATAAAACTTGAAAGCAAAAACAACAAAACACATCATTATTGTAATATTTGTTGTGAAAAAACGACGGCAATAAAGGGAAGAATCGGATCGAGAAAAGTCACAAAATAGAAACGCACAACGGAAACACACAGATTTACGTGGTTCGGCAAATTGTCTACGTCCACAGAGCTACAGAGATTTTATTATTTCGAGGAATACACCCGTCGATCACCTCGACAATTACAAAAAAACACTCTTTCTCTCTCCCTCTCCCTCTCTCCCTCTCCTCTCCTCCTCTCCTTCTCTCTCTATCCGAGAGCTTTAAACCGAAGCACACCAGAAGAAGAACCTGAAAAGCTACCAATACCGAAGAGGGATAACAAGATGAGCTAGCATGTCTATTTATTAATTTCATCATGTCATTAGACCCGTTAAGAAATTAATTAAATAATTAATAAATTTCATTAATTATTTCATTTTCTCTTCTGCAGAAAAACATAGAACGAATTAAGAACAATTACTTTCGAGTATCAAATCCAATTTGCTGTCAAACAAGAGAAAATGTCAATTTGAACAGTGGACCGGTTTCCATATTCACAACAATATTACACGCAAAAAATTTTGTTCAAATGTAATTTTTATACTGTTCTATCTGCTTGTGAGATTATTGTGCAAAACTAAGATTTAAAACCCCAACTTTATTATCATAAAATTTTCTTACTTATAATAACAATCAATCAACTATGAATACCTGATTTTTTTTCTGGCCATTTTCGTTGTCTTAAAAAAATATGAAAATAACTTTTTTCGCATTTGAACTGTTATTGTTTGCAACTTTGCATTGGGCTTTTTTTGGCTGAAAATGTAACAAATGGACACAGAGAGGAGTTGTTCATAAAAATGATTATATGAAATATTCATCACCATTGATTTCGTATTATGGTTTGAGCACTTCTAATGTTCATGTCTTTGATAGAAACTTGAATACAAATAAGTGATGTAGAACCATAATCACCTATATATTTCTTTGCCTGACTTGAGTATCGGTTGCTTGATCGAAAGCATTGTTGGCTTGATTGAAATGATGTGGTGGCCATTTGAGTTTCTTAGTTCACAATTATATGAATTTGATATCTTGTATGCTGCGCTTTTTCTTGATTTAGGGGATGTTTGGTTGGAAGGATTTACATTGTACTGTAACTCCTTTACGAATATTTTAGTAAATCAAGTGTTTGTAATAGAGAATTACAAAAAAATGCAAAGAATGAATGAATTTAAAGTTCACACTTTAGTTCATTTTAGTTGAATTTAGAACTCGGCCGATTTGGCCGACTTAGAGTTACAACGTAAAATGCTATCAAAAAGTCATTACCCTAGTCCATTGCCTGTTCCTAGCCAGCCGTCCCCCACGGTCGCAGCAAGCAACCCAAATGTTAGCCCCTGCCCACGTAGGAAATTTTTTTTTTTTTTTGAAAAGCATTATTTCAACCAACAATTATAAAGTAATTTGTTTATTTTCCAGTAAATCAAAACTCTAAAGTTTTTCAAATATATTGTAATCTTAGTACTCTGCAAACTTTTATATCGCATTTAGTTTTGATCAAATCAAACAACCTCTTAGCTTTTTGTTCAGTCGTATTTCTTCTAAAAAAATAAAATTATGTTCTATAGTTTATTAATATCTTCTTATTTTCACAGTCTAATTAAGATTATAATGGGTGTAATGTCGTAAGCCATTTTAAAAGTATTGAATCCAGAATGTCATGTGGATCACAACCAAGAAATGGAGCGTTGGACGGATGAGAGAAAGAGATGGATAAAGTTTATGGTGACACAAGTTTTGAAAGGGTAAATTCATTAGCCTTTTATTGAAGAAATGATCCTCTATTTATTGATCATAATGGTGTTTAGTAAAGTTATATGTTTTTCCTTATCTCAACAGGGACGTCACAAGTCATTATTATACATTTTCATATTTATAACTCACTATGACACCCTTTGATATTCATAACTGACGTTGACATCGTTTCATATTTATAACTGATTGAAGATGGACATTTAATGACCCACGGGTATTGTCATTTTGTAGTCTGATAACCATTTGTTAGGCTGAAAGTTTTCGGCCAACAAGAAGATCGACCTCCACAAAAGAATTCTTAGTTGAGGCGCTTTTGTCGTTAGGGTAAACTTTGACTGCCACATAGAGGTTGTATCACCATAATCTTACGGACAACTCTTCTTGGATAAAATGCCTTCTCAGATGATTGGAAATAAAATCAATGGGGTGCCCTTTGGCCATCTTTGTGAAGAATCCTAGAATCAGTTAAGGGAGCTGGTTAAAAATGACTGTCCCTCAAATTAGGTGTCATATATTCTTTTGTTCGGCTGAGCTTCCATTCTATCGGCCCATAGTTTCGATCGAAGGAAACAATATTTGGTTGCCTATATCGATGCACTCCACCGGTGTCCATCAAGTGAAACTTGTTGAGTTATTTTGAGATTCATTCGGTCATATTTTTTATGTACATAAAATATTTTTTTGAAGAAAATCACGATTAGTGATTCATCGATATTGTTTAGTAGTGAAGCATATTGTATTAAACGCATGCACTTAGCCGACATACATCCAACACAGTTGAACACATATGCCTATCCAATTAAAAAAAATAGATATACATGCCTGCACATATATCTTGAAAAAATAAAATTCAACTTTAAGAATATATTACATAAAAATATAAAGCCATCTCTTTAATTTCTTTTATTTAAATAATTTATTTAAATAAGTTAATTGATACTTATTACTAATTTATTGTTTAAATATATATTTTTTTCTGATTCAATAATATTTTTTAGTTCGGTTATTCCATTTATGAAGAACAGCAGCATCAACAACACTTAATTCCAAGGCTTTGCGAAGCATTGACACTGATAAACTCAGAGGAGCAGAACCTAGTGGCTTGGAGGATGGATAAAATACACTAGTAAGTCAGACAACCAAACATCATATAATCCGGCAAAAGGACATTGCATGGAGAAACGTGTAAGAGAAGGCTAGCGAAAAGCACCAAGGCTGTGGGTTTGGCTGCAACATAGTTTTACATTTCTTAGACAAGATAAACATTAAGTTTAGGGAGGGTGGGAGGCTTCAGTCTTTCTTATCCTATTTGTTAACTTATTATATAAACTTCAAATTTAACGAGATGACAAGTTTTTAGCTGTTTTGGTAGAGGAATCTTATGGAAGAGACATAAAAGTTCATGCAAATCCTCTTAGGGTTAGTGACTGAGAGCTTTGCTTTCAACTAGCTTGCAGATGCAGTGTGAGTGCATTTGCAATTAAATTTGCTCAATATTCCAAAAGAAGAAACAAGAAGAAAAAGGACATGTCGAATCTGAATTTGTTCGGGAGGCAAACCACCCAAGGGATAAGAGTGTTTGCACTATAGAAAGGGAG
>JXCR01103796.1:0-49899 GCA_002079205.1 Phalaenopsis hybrid cultivar | reverse complement strand
GGGGGGGAGGGGGGAAGGGAGAGAGAATAGAGGAACCACAACGACTTGGCACAATGTAGTATTCTTGGGCTCTTGTGACCCTTTTTGTATAATCAAATATTTTTTGCACATGGAAAGAGAAAGAGCCAAATTCCAATTACATGAAAAGGCCTTTTTTAGTTATAGAAGAGAGAGTGCATTGAAAAGAAATTAAATATCTAACCCTGCTTTAGAAGTGTTGTACAATTTATTCTAGGAATTATACCCATGTGGTGTCGTTTCGCTCGGTATTTGAGCAACAAAGGTAAAATGATTAGTATCGATCATCAGACGATTGATCATTCACGTAAAATCAGCGTGCTGGACTAATGAAAAAATTCTGCTAGACTAATCTAGTTGGCTGATATTAGCAGGCTAGATCCATTGGGCCGATTGTCAACTCTGAATTCCCGCTAGGGGAATTTGTGATGGCTGAGTAAATCTTAGTCTTTGGGCAAAGGATGATTTGGGCGTGTTTTGTTGAGTTGTTTCAGAAGGTTTGTTACTAGTGTCAGCCAATTGGTTCTTCTGGATCGCCATGTCACTTTCCGATGGTCTAGCTTTGCCATCTCACACTTAGGCTGTTGGATTGCCTTCAAATTTATGCTGACACATTTTTTATGTACAAGACACTTACAATGTTTAAGGAATAATTAAAACTTATATTTCTGCTACTTAAAAATAAATCTAATAATTATAGAAGCATCTTGATCAAATTAAAATATAAATATTCCCACTCAATTGTTTTTTGAAAACATAAATCCTGATGGCAGAAAAGTATCTCACATAAGTAGACTATATGAGGTTAGCAGGGAAAGGGCTCAATTGATATTTCAATATATAATTTTTTTGTATTTAAATTTTTTATCTTTCCATTTTACATTGTGGTGGTAGGGTCCCCTAAATTTTCTCAAGTCATAAATCTGAGCTATTGATTTAGAAAATAGAAGATCATTTCAAAGTGATCCATTTTTACATCAAATTAAAATCAATGAGTGAACAAAATAGCTAAGTGTTACAAACTAAATTTTTATTGTTTAGCCATGTGACCTTAGCATTCATAAAATGCTAACTTATCACTCACTCTCACAAGAGGCTAGTAAGAAAATGAGTTTGTGAAAAGACATGAGTAGTGGGTTGGGAAAAATAATTTACTTAGAAAGAAATTTATAAGACTTAGGTTCACTCTATATTTATTCACCAAACGAGGAGGTTCCTCCTTTTATTGATTGCCCAAGAATCCCCTCCAAGGAAACTCTAAAACTCACCTCTCAGTAATACTCTAGCATATTATGAATCGTTTATAGAAAACTAAATATGAATCATGACTTATTGTATAGTATGTTAAAGAACCCACTATAATACATGGCTATAGATATTTCCAAGTAACTTTATACTACTCCTAGACATCCATAATATAATTTAAGATTATTCATAAGGTTTTCAAAAGATTCTAGCATCACAACTCAACCCAGTATAAACTGCCATATCAAGATGAGTCAGATCATGTCAAGTCATAACAATTAATTAGTTACCCGTATCAATTTGAAATATTTTTTTCTTTACCTTCTTTATTCATAAACATTGGGTCAATTCTGTATCATCAAGTAAATAATATATAAGAACATTAGATTTCATTCATATCACAAAGTCTTGCAATAAATGGGATAGAAAAAATAATCAACGAATAATATCTACATCGATAAAATTAGTATATTACCTTGATTATTAAAAGCGTAGATTTAAGCTAGTAATATACTTATAATTAAAGGTGTGTTTGGGACGGCAATGCAATATCGCGCCACAATTTTTCCTATTTGACAAACTAAAAACTGTGTTTTCCAACCATATCTGGTTACTTGTGGTGGCTGCTAGAAAGCTGCAGTCTTTTTTTTTTTAACAAAAATAAAATTATAGCCACCGCAATTTTTGATCAACGGCTTCTTCTTTAGCAACTTCACAACTATTTCTTCAAATAGCTGCAGCTGCCCCAAACAGACCCTAANCGGCGTCGACGGATAATAGTGGTCGACGACAGTGGACGATAGCAACTACTGCGGCGCGTGACACGTGGCGGCTGCGGTAGGTGGTGTTCTGCTGGTGGTGGGTCGTCGATCGTGGGAAACTAGCAGCGGTAGGCGGTTGACGACTGAGATCAGTCAGCTGGGGCGGGCAGACTATGGGTCTGTTTGGCGCAGCTGCAGATTGTCAGCTTTTNCCTTCCAAATTTTCCAATCTTTCTTTAGTTGATCTCATTTGTTTTTCATTTGCAGCCTGTCGTACTCCCGTCCGGTGGAGTCTTTAAAATGTTTAATGATACTATTCCAACCTTCTTTATTGAAAAAGGTTGTCGGTCTATTGCCCAGCTCAATTTCTTTGATACAGAGGTCGCAGAACAACAATTTGATTTCCTTTTCCCAGATTGCCGGTGAACCATGTTCTTTAGACTTACCAGCCATGTTACTACTACGACGAAGCAAAGATATGAAACACAACAATATAGTTTTCGATTAAAAAATTGATTAAAGAAAGTAAAAAAAATGAAAAAAGGACACCAAATGTTTACGTGGTTCGGTCAAAATGACCTACATCCACGGCAAAGGAGGCCACAACTTTATTATAGCATTAAAGAAGAAGATACAAAGCTTTCATTCATACAATACACCCTCCCAAAAGCATCAAAAAAACATAATGACTTGCAAATTTCTCCCTTCCCCTTCATTCATACATAGAAATCCAGTAGTAGCTGTTGCCTACACGCCCCTCGGATTCGTACTTCAGCAAACCCAAGCATAGAAATATTATAAATAAACAGTAAAGGGCAGCTGCTGAATATCTGAAGTTTCGGCTTCCGTAAAGCCAAGCAAAGCAACCATCACACTTCCAAAAATCAGGATCCATGAAAGCAAATTATAAAAATATCCAATCTATCAATTTGAAAGTTCTGCTTCAACAAACCAAACCAAAAGGATACCCATCTACTTTGAAGGTTCAACATTTTCAAAATGCAGCTCCACCAAACAATACCAAAATATTTAAATCCTCATAAATATTATCCATACGCAGCACAGGAAGGCTGCTGAACATGTGAAGGTTCGACTTCAGCAAACCAAAGCATAATATATTCAACCAAAGCATTTCAGAATAGCCAAGAAAGTGAAATGATGTAAAACATAAAACCCCCTAATAAATAAAGAAATGACAAATCTGACATGTTTAACAACTTAACATTCATATCTACATGCATGCCCCCCATACCTCTAAAATCATGTAAAAAATATCACCATAAGTACATTTTTAATAGTGAATACATCTTTCTCATTCATAGGTTTATGCCAGCAAGGTGTTACAAGAGTAAATGTAAAACTTTGGGCATTAGTTATGTAAATAAATAAGAATTATATGGTAAGTATATAAATTTCCCAAAAGAATATTGACATTTTTACCACAAAGTTTGTCCTAAACAACTTATCTATACTCAATATAATTCGTCTCCATAGACTTCTCAGATCTATGGTTTCTTACGCGACACTTAATTTGTTCAACATCTTTGACACACCTGGGGTTGTTGAACATAAGCAAAAATTGCATGCCAATAAAAAAATTATCTTGCTTCATAAACATAAAGTAATCTAAGTTATAATGCTAACTGAAATTTTTGTGAATCTCATGAAAGAGATTACGGTTTCATGAGTTCACTATTTAAATCATGGGAAATTTACATATGTATGACACAATTCTTATGTATTTACATATCTCATGCCTAAACTTTCATATTTATATACATGTCACTTTGTTGCTTTAAATCAACGCATGTAAAGGTGTATTTCAATTTTGAATAAGTAATAATAGTGCTATTTTTTTTTACGTGACAATAAAGATTTGAGTGCTATCTGTGTAAATAGTTTAGGAATGAGATATGCAAATACATAAGACTTGTGTGCTATGTATGCTAATGTCCCTTAAATCATTTATGATACAAACCCTTGCATCCCTGGTAATGTATTTGGGATTTTATGAACATATTTAAATCCATATAAGTTCATGTGCATACCCAAGCAAAACAGGAAATCAAGCAAAAAAGGAAATGAAGTTCAAATTGGCCATCAACATGGATTTCTGTAGGTTCAGCTTCAGCAAACCCAACCAAAACAGGAAATCAAGTTCAAAAGCCCGGCTCCATCAAACCAGAGAATGAGAAATAAAGAAATTTCAATGTCAAGGAAATCAAGTTCAAAAGCCCGGCTCCACCAAACCAGAAGACAAAAACGTAATTACCAAAGGGACTGCAACCCTGTTTTTTTTTTTCTGAGGAGCCACTTGCCAGATGGGGTTTTGGTGATGAATCAGAACATTTTACTTATAACACTATCTCAAATATAGTTGAACTTCTAATCATCTATAACAATTATGTATCATAAATTTATCAATGAAAAATGCATTCCACAGATAAACTTATGTACCCAAATTCCATCTAAAATTACATATTTACATACATACCACCCAATTCCTAGGGATTTACAAATCCAACAACAAAACTGTTTTACATTTATGCCACCTAAATCTTTCTCATCACAAAAAAGATATTGCCATCTTGACCTTCCTTTTTTTTAGTACACAGTACCAAGCATTGGTAATGTGCCATGTATAAGATGTATAGTTGCATAAGAATTGAAGTTTAGGGTATGAGATGTATAGTTGCATAAGAATTGAATGGTATGTGATTCAATCATTCGTATTCCAATTATAGCAATGAGGTTATTAGGTTAAACAGGATTATTAGGAAATTTGTTTCTTTCAATCCCATGCTCTCAATTGAACAAACCAAAGGGACTGCTTCACTAAATCCAGGAAAAATATCTTTCCTTTTTTCTTTTTCCTTCACAAACTAATCACAAGTTATACATGAAACAAAGGAAATAAACCAACCCTGTTTTTTTTTCCTTCAGAAACTAATGAGAAGTTCTACATGAACCAAAGGAAAGAAGGCAATTTATATATTTTTAAAGGCAGCAGCTATAATTCCAAAGGAAACAATGCATTGAAGGATTGTGTAAATAAATTATTATTGGTGCAAAGTATGAACTAACCAAAGGGACTGCTTCCCTAAATCCAGAAAAAACCTCTTTTTTTCTTTTTTTTTCATTCACAAAGTAATCAGAAGTTCTACACGAACCATAGAAAATAAGGCATGTATGAAGAAACCAATTCATGTATGAACAAGCCAATTCGAACAGCACTTAACACGTTTCTGTGGGAAAACCACAAAACCTGCAAAGCCACAAAACCGAAATGCCACAAAACCACAAAACCGCAAAACCGCAGATCCGAAAAAAAGTACTGCAAGATCTACAACTTGGATGCTTCAAGAACTACCTAAAGCCATTCTTCGTTAAGAAGCAACAGATCCACGACAGGGAAGGAGGAGAAAAGAGAAATGACAGAAACAGGAAAGAAATGTGAAGGAGAAACCATCACGAACCGCAAAACGCAAATCCTTCGTCGGATCCTCAAAGAAAGAAGAAAATAGCTTGTATTACCTTATCTGTCGGTCGAGGGACGACGAAAGAGGAGAAGGAGAAGGGGACTCGAGGGAAGCAGCGGGGAAACAGCGGGAATCACCGAGGGTAGGTAGAGGGAAAAGGGTAAAATTTAGGTCGAAAGCGGGAGAAGCCACAGATATCCCGCGTCCAGCTTTCGCCCCGCTGCCGCCGCCAAATTGCCCAAAGTCGCGAACCAAACGGACAGCTTTCGCGAGAAGTCACGGCGGATGCCCGCGCCGCACCTAAAAAGTGCTCCCAAACATAGCCTGAGTCCGCCGCCCGCTTTTCTCCCGATTTCGCGTCCTCCGCCGCACAGTAGTATTTTATCGCGGTTTGGGCCGCACCACACGAAAAAAGCGGCTCAAAATGGGAGTGAATAAAATGAACTCATCACGTGTCCCTCATATTTTCTCCTCGAACGTGGGCGAATTTTTCCCTCAGGTTCCCGTACGGTGCGCTACGTCCGCTATCCAAGCAAATGGTCTTGCGGGACCCATATTTACACGTCATGAAAAAGGAAAAATTTCGTGTTAAGCCCGGCCCAACCCGACGTGCTAAATGTTACGTATTATCCCATCTTTTTGGCGTATTCCCGTCTATTTTTGGCGTATTATTCCCTCAGAAACTTATATTCTGCATTATTCAGTCGAAACAAGTTTTCAAAAATGGTTTTTTTGTCTCAGCTAGGGTTTAGTTGCTGCATTTATGATGGAGTTAGATTTCTCTCTTAATGAAGAGTTTGAGCACATGGATGACAAAATAAATGTCAACGTCTTTGAAATGGAGGTAAGATTTCTTATTTACTTCAACCGTTTTCTGTTTTCCCGAGAGTAACCCAACAATAACCTAAGAATAACCTGCGCATAAACCCACCAGATCTCTAAGAAAAAGTGAGATTTTGTGTGAATCTTTGATTGTTGTTGGGTTATTTTATCATTATTTAGGGTTTAGGGTTATTTATTTTCGGGTTGATTGAAGAAATACTCAATAACCCGAGAATAACCCAACAAAAACCTAAGAATAATCTGCGCATAAACCCACCAGATCTCTAAAAAAAGGGAGATTTTGTGTGAATCTTTGATTGTCGTTAGGTTATTTCATCATTATTTTGTGTTTAGGGTTATTTATTTTCGGGTTGATTGAAGAAATACTCAATAACCCGAGAATAACCCAACAATAACCTAAGAATAACCTGCGCATAAACCCATCAGATCTCTAAAAAATGTGAGATTTTGTGTGAATCTTCGATTGTGGTTAGGCTATTTCATCATTATTCTGTGTTCAAGGTTATTTATTTTTGGGTTGATTGAAGAAATGCTCAATGACCTGAGAATAACCCAACAATAACCTAAGAATAATCTGCACATAAACCCACCAGATCTCTAAAAAAAGTGAGATTTTGTGTGAATTTTCGATTGTCGTTAGGTTATTTCATCATTATTCTGTGTTCAGGGTTATTTATTTTCGGGTTGATTGAAGAAATACTCAATAACCCGAGAATAACCTAACAATAACCTAAGAATAACATATGGTTAGGGTTATTTATCTGACTATCTCTATTGTATACTTTAAATTTATAGATATCTAGGGCAAAAACAGATTGTAATGATCTAATTGCTCGTAACTTTCTTAATACTGTTGTCCGTAATGATGAAGAGGCTTACAAACATTATTGTGTTTATGAACATTACGTTGATTTCACTGTACGCAAGGACCACACAACTTACTGGGCTAAATCCAAGCAAATTAAGTCGAAGGATTATATTTGTGGAAAATCAGGTCATAAAAGAGAATCTCAGCTAGCCACTACTGTGAAGTACAGAAAAGCGGATACCCAAACTGGTTGTCAAGCAATGGTTCACTATGCTATTGATCTTGATAGCAACTGGACCATAAAGAAATTTGTTGAAAGTCATAACCACCCCTTGGCGGAATCCGGTGACAAGCACCTTCTACATTCCAGTCGGAAGATTAGCGAGTTAAATGCAAATTTATTAAGATCAATGACAAGTTATGGGATTATAGCAGCTGATGCATTCAATTTCCTTGCTACAGAGGTTGGTGGTGTTGAAAACTTGGAGTGCACTAGACAAGATGCATACAACTTCATTCAAAGAAATAAAAGAAACAGAATTGAACAGAGCGATGCCAAATCTCTCTTACAATTATTCATGGAGCGCCAAAATGAAGATAACATGTTTGCATGGGATTTCCAAAGTAATGACGAGGGCAGACTTACAAGCTTTTTCCGGAGTGATGGGTCTTGCAGACTAGATTATGATTGTTTTGGAGATGTCATCATTTTCGACACTAGTTACCATTTAAATAAGTATAATTTATGTTGTGTTCCTTTCGTTGGGATTAACCACCATCGGCAAAACGTTCTATTCAGAGTTGGTTTTTTATCTGACGAGACGATAGAATCGTTCAAGTGGTTATTCAAAACTTTCATTCGTATAATGGATGATAAGCATCCAATTACAATATTTATAGATCAGGATCAAGCGATGGCAAGAGCTATTGCAGATTGTCTTCCATTTACAAGACATAAATTATGTCAATGGCATATCTATAAGAAATTCTCGTCGAAAGTTCATTGTGGTGTGACATACAAGAGCGTTAACAATCTTATTTTATAAATGCATGAGCAAGTGTGATTTGGAAGATGAGTTCGAAGTTACTTGGGCTCTAATGATCAAGCAAGAAAACCTGCACAACAACATGTGGCTAGATGCATTGTAGTGTATAAGACATAACTGGTCAACTGCATTCAGTAAAGAAATTTTTGGAATGGGAATCTTGTCTACTCAAAGAAGTGAGTCCACAAATAATGTATGGCATGGTGCATCTAAGCCCACTAGTTCCTTAACAGATTGCTTTCTGGGGTTAGAAATTATTATGAAGTCATGGAGAATGAACAAAAAGGATGAAGACTTCAAAATCTTTCAAAATGTTATTACACCGACAGTTAAAACAAGCCCAGTGTTGAGGAAAGCTGCAACATATTATACCCGGAAACTCTACTCTATGTTTGAGGAAGAGTTACTTCACGGGTTATGTGGATTGACAGTCGATTCCTCAGTTGAGAGTCCATTCAAATTTTATGTTAGAGGTTTGGATAATCAGGACACAAGTAGAGTCTGGCTTGTTACATTTGATAGACTTAATTGCGACATCACCTGCAGTTGCAAGAAATTCAAAATGGCATGTCTGCTTTGCTCTCACTGTCTACGTGTCCTTAATGTTAATAATATAACAAAGATTCCCGAGAAATATTTGTTATTCAAATGGTCTGCTAAGACAAAGAAAGATATCTATAATAGTTTTGGATACAAACATATGAAAAACTCTCGGGCTCAAATTTCTGGCACAACATCCAGAGGAATCCTATTTTGGTCACATGCTCAAAAGTTTGCCTACCAATTAATTAATAAAGCTAACGGAAATGAACGTGCCGAGACATATATAATTGAATTATTGAAAACAGGGTCCGAAGGTATTGAGGATATATTAGATGGGAAGGATCCTAAACCAAATAGGCCAAACAAAAAGAGGAAATCCCATAACAGTGACTGCAATGTGAATGATCCTGCAAAAATGAGATCAAAAGGTATTTCTAATGCGAGGTTGAAAGGACACTGGGAAAAAACAAGAAAGCTAAAGGTATATATCTCTACATTACATATATTTACCATTCTACATTTCATATACTAACGATTATATGTAAAATTAATTGTTTTATTGTTTTACCATTGTTCGCAGGAAAACATCAAGAAGCATATATGACACAAGAATTGCATAGGAATTACAACGTAAATACGATTGCGGCGTCAAACTCTCTGAGTCCGGAAATTGTCACACTGAATCCAACATGCTCTGTGCCCAATACAATTCACATGTTATAACGTGCTATTCCCACATTAACTCATCTGTATCAATGTACAAGTTCATATAACATTATTCCAATTGAAAGTTGTAGATATATGGTTTGTAATTTATCTGTCTGTTGAGTACAGAATTTTGTTATCTGCTTGTGGAATAACCCAAGAGTAACCTTACAATACCCAAGAATAACCTTAGAATACCCCAATAATAACCTTAGAATACTAAGAATAATCTAACAATACCCCGACAATAACCTTACAGTACCCCGAGAGTAACCTAAAAATACCCCAACAATAAGCTTACAATACCCCGGGAATAACCTGAGAATACACCGAGAATAACCTAAGAATACCCCGAGAAAAACCTGAGAATACCCCAAGAATAACCTGAGAATACCCCAATAATAATCGGGAAAAATCCCAAGAATAACCTGACAATACCCGGAGAATAACCTAATAATACCCCGAGAATAACCTGAGAATACCCCCGAGAATAACCTAAGAATACCCCAAGAATAACCTGATAATACCCAGATAATAACCTGACAATACCCTGAGAATAACCTGAGAATACCCCGATAATAACTTGAGAATACCCGGAGAGTAACCTGAGAATACCCCGAGAATAACCTGAGAATACCCGAAAAATAACTTAATAATACTCCGAGAATAACCTGAGAATACCCCCGAGAATAACCTAAGAATACCCTGAGAATAACCTGAGAATACCCAGAGAGTAATCTGAGAATACCCCGAGAATAACCTGACAATACCCCGAGAATAACCTAATAATACCCCGAGAATAACCTGAGAATACCCCAAGAATAACCTGTTAATACCCCGAGAATAACCTGACAATACTCCGAGAATAACCTGAGAATACTCCGATAATAACCTGAGAATACCCCGATAATAACCTGAGAATACCCCGAGAGTAACCTGAGAATACCTGGAGAATAACCTCATAATACCCCGAGAATAACCTGTTAATATCCCGAGAATAACCTGACAATACCCTGAGAATAACCTGAGAATACCCCGATAATAACCTGAGAATACCCCGATAATAACCTGAGAATACCCGGAGAGTAACCTGAGAAAACTGCGAGAATAACCTGACAATACCCGAAGAATAACCTAATAATACCCCGAGAATAACCTGAGAATACCCCAAGAATAACCTAAGAATACCCCGGAATAACTTGACATACCCGGAGAATAACCTAAGAATACCCCGAGAATAACCTGAGAATACCCCGAGAATAACCTGATAATACCCCGAGAATAACCTCAAAATAACTCAACAATAACCTAACAATACCCCGAGAATAACCTGAGAATACAGCGATAATAACCTAACAAGATAACAATACATCAATAATAACCTAGGAATAACCTAACAAAATAATAATACATCAAACAGATAATACATTTATTCTCCAAATTGATGTATACAAAATAACAATATATCAAACAGTACCCCAGGAATAACCTGAGAATACACCGATAATAACCTAACAAGATAACAATACATCAACAATAACCTATGAATAACATAACAAAATAACAATACATCAAACAGATAATACATTTATTCTCTAAATTGATGTATACAAAATAACAATATATCAAACAACTTAGTCCTGTAAGCTAAACCTGCACAAAATAACAATATATCAAAACAAATAATACATTTATTCTCCAAATAATTTGTATCTGTAAATTTCATATATTATCTCTGCCCTAAACCGAGGCATCTCAGCCTGCCAGTCTTGAAAATCTTTCCAGTTAATCTTGCCTTTCTATACAATTATCTCAATATATTTACAAACAAATATACCGTAATCGACACTATTAGTTTATGTGGGAATTCCTTTAGTCGTGCTAACATCCCATTTACGCGGGTCATTGCGAAAAGCATTCCCAACGTCCTTATGAAGATGTCTTATCTGGTAATCCAAATGGTTGTTTAAAACAGTGAAATAATAAATATGAATGTGATGGTTGTTAGTTAGATGAGGCTTAGAATTTTACCACGTCACGTGTGACTCCTAAATGTATTTTATTAGGCAATGAGTCATAGAATCTCTACTTGCGGTCCTTCTGGTTCCCAATAAGTAGAGTCCAATGCCTATTATTAACAATTGAAACTAAAATTGTCTCTGCCTGAGCTACAGCTTCCACTGTGACGTGGGCAACAATATCTCGTAGAGGATGGTCTCTAAACCCCTACATATACATAATAAATGAGTTTAAAAAGAGCATGAACCTGTTGCATATACAAACTTAATGAGAATTTTATTATTTACCCAATGTGCCGGAGAGACGTACAAATAGGGTCTAAGAGAATCAAGGGACTGACGCCGATGGTTTTCTAATCCAATGACAAACAAATCTACATGATCCACACCAATTTCTTTATTAACCCAAAGTGCTTCCAAAACAATTCGACTAATATGAATGTGACCCTGAGCAATTATTAAGTCATCCCTGCAAATTGATTGACCAATATTTATTAGATTTAATAAACAATTGACAGAAAAAAATGTTCTGTTTTGTACAAACCTTTCTTTGTACATTCTTAAACAGCTATCGATCACCTGTTGCATGTGTGATGATAGTAGTTCTCTGTCGGAGAACTCTACGGCTGAACAAAGGAGGGCACCTTCATACGGAACAATTGCGCCCGGCTGTACCTTCTCCCAAGCTTCTTCTGCCTCCTTTTCCCTAGCTTTATCGAGCGATGGAGATGATATGTTAATCGGCGTGGAAGACTTCATTGGCTGCTCAACCTCTGTCTTCTCAGTCTCTTCTGATACTATTCTTGAGCTCTCTTCGGCCTGCGCATACTCCAGCTCATCAAACACCATCGTCTCACGGCTTCCAAGCTAGCGAACTAGAGAAATGTGAAACCCCAACAGAGCGAGCGACGAAAACGTAGAAGAAAAACCACCGGAGAGTAATTTCGAATCGTCGACATTCTAAAATGTGGGGTACTCGAATAAACGCTGACTCGTACATCAGACCGATTCGGCCTTAGCGAATTTTTTTCTTTTTTTTAAGTACATGGACAATCGCGTCCCACAGCAAAATTTTATTGGCTTACCAGGCCGTCATGACCACGATCTGCAAGCGGACCTTTGTGTTTCGTACTGCTTTGCAGCTGCGAATAAACCCTAGTTATACCNTAATGGGAATTTTATTACTTACCCAATGCGCCAGAGAGACGTACAAATAGGGTCTAAAAGAATCAGGAGACTGACGCCGACGATTTTCTAATCCAAAGGCAAACAAATCTACATGATCCACGCCGATTTCTTTATTATCCCAAAGTGCTTCCAGGTCAATTCGACTAATATGAATGTGACCCTGAGCAATTATTAAGTCATCCCTGCACATTGATTGAACAATGTTTATTAGATTTAATAAACAATTTACAGAAAAAAATATTCTGTTTTGTACAAACCTTTCTTTGTACATTCTTAAACAGCTATCGATCACCTGTTGCATGTGTGATGGTAGTAGTTCTTTGTCGGGGAACTCTACGGCTGAACAAGGGAGGGCAACTTCATACGGAACAATTGCTCCCGACTGTACCTTCTCCCAAGCTTCTTCTGCCTCTTTTCCCTAGCTTCATCGAGCCGTGGAGATGATATGGTAATCGACGTGGAAGACTTCATTGGCTGCTCAACCTCTGTCTTCTCAGTCTCTTCTGATACTGTTCTTGAGCTCTCTTCGGCCTGCGCATACTCCGGATCATCAAACGCCATCATCTCACGGCTTCCAAGCTAGCAAACGAGAGAAATGTGAAACCCCAACAGAGCGAGCGGCGAAAACGTAGAAGAAAAACCACCGGAGAGTAATTTAGAATCGTCTTTCTCGACATTCTAAAATGTGCGGTACTCAAATAGATGCTGACTCGTACATCAGGCCGATTCGGCCTCAACGAATTTTTTTTTTTTCTTAAAATACATGGAGAAACGAGTCCCACATTTTTAGGAGGCAAAATTTTATTGGCTTACCATGGGACCCCCATGACCACGATCTCCGAGCGGACCTTTGTGTTTCGTGCTGCTTTGCAGCCGCGAATAAACCCTTGTTATTCCTTTGTTCTAGTGGTTGTGGAGAAGGTTTTTGGCAGCGAGAATAGCTGTGTCGTGGACTACTCTTGACCGTTTGGTTCGTTTCTTTTGGTCTTCATCAACCCCTGGAGCATAAGCTGGAGACTGTTATTCTTTTCCTAGTTTATTCTTGTTTGATTTTGTTTATCTGCTGCTCTGCGGTNTGTCGTGGACTACTCTTGACCGTTTGGTTCGTTTCTTTTGGTCTTCATCAACCCTGGTTTCTGGAGCATAAGTTGGAGACTGTTATTCTCTTCCTAGTTGATTCTTGTTTGATTTTGTTTATCTGCTGCTCTGCGGGGGATCGGTTATGAAGGATTCCGATGCTACGCGTCGTAGCAAATCACGGGAGGTAATGAAGTCCCTGACTTCCCTCGTTTAGAAAATTTCTTGTGAACAAATGTTTTGTTGCCTGCTGAGATTAGTTAACCTTTAATTTGATTCAAATGGGAGATCGTATTTTCCTTTCGTCTCTGTTATCATTTACAAGTCATTTTTTGTTGGCTTCGAAAGATGACGACTGTTTTTTCCTCCCTTTTTTTTCTAAAAGAAGCCAGTGTACTGCAGCTTGAATTTTTTTTGTATGTTGAACAAGGNCCCTTTTTTTTCTAAAAGAAGCCAGTGTACTGCAGCTTGAATTTTTTTTGTATGTTGAACAAGGTTTTCTACTTTTGCTAGGTTATTTGCATTTGTTGGTGATAGGAAGGCTGGTTACTTTTTACAATCCAATCAGAAACCGGGCCATCCTGGACTAAGAAATCATTGTTCAGCAGCTAAATTTGGTGCCTTCAATTCGTTTAGAAGACTGATTTCACATTGTAGAAACTGTAGTAGAGGAAATGTTGCTTCCGGGAGATCTAGCGTAAAAGAGAACTTCTGGAACGGTACTAGCAGCAGAACTTTCTACTCTGTCCCATTCGGTAAGCCTTTTGTAACCAGCCACGCTCGACTAAGTTGGAAGAAGCTCACTTTGATTTATTCTCCTGGAGGTCCACTGTTCTCACCAGTTGGTAGGATTGCGTGTACCTTGAGCTTGGCCTTGACTCGATTCCATGTTATTCCCGGGATTCTTGCTTTGAGTGTTGGGGAGTTAGAATGGGTGCAGAAAACTCACGCGGATGGGCATTTCTTCTCTGCGGGGAACGGTCTTTATATTGGCGCACAGGATGGACGTTTGTATATATCTTCGATCTTTTATTCATTCATAGAATGTGTTTTTCTAATCTTCCGAGCAGCCTACTTGGCAGTTCTCTTCTTTCCAGCCATTTTGATGGCTCCATTTGCAGATTCCTTTGGTGTTGAGTTTAGGAAGACATGGCTTCTGCTTGTCCATGGAACTCTTGAGCAAGCAGGTCCAGCATTCATAAAATGGGGACAGTGGGCAGCCACTCGACCAGATCTCTTCCCTAATGACCTCTGCACGGCACTTTCAATGCTTCACAGTAAAGCACCCGCACATAGCTTCACGTACAGTAAGAACACTATTGAGAAAGCATTTGGTCGGAAGCTTGATGAGATTTTTGAGCAGTTTGAGGAGTCTCCTGTGGCATCAGGTAGCATAGCACAAGTTCATCAAGCTTCCCTTAGGTTTCAACATCCCGGTCAGAGGTTGAGTAAACCTATTCCTGTTGCTGTGAAGGTTAGGCATCCTGGGGTGGGTGAATCTATAAAAAGGGATTTCACAATTATTAATTTTGTTGCAAAACTTTCGAGTTACATACCCGCCCTTAATTGGTTACGACTGGATGAAAGTGTTCGTCAGTTTGCGGTGTTCATGATGTCACAAGTAGATCTTGCAAGAGAAGCTGCTAATTTGAGTCGGTTTATATACAATTTTCGTAGATGGAAGGATGTGTCATTCCCAAAACCATTTTATCCACTCGTGCATCCTGCTGTTCTTGTGGAGACGTTCGAACCTGGGGATTCTGTGACTCACTATATTGATGGACTTGGTGGAAACGCACGTATTAAAAGTGATCTTGCGCATATTGGTACACATGCGCTCCTCAAGATGCTTTTGGTATGATCCTCTTAGATAACCAACCACTATTAAAATATTAATAATTTAATGACCTGAAGATTGAAGGCTTGTTTGAGATCAATTTTATTTTTAGTTTTAGTTTTAGTTTTAGTTTTTTCTTTTGTTTTTAAAGNGCGCATATTGGTACACATGCGCTCCTCAAGATGCTTTTGGTATGATCCTCTTAGATAACCAACCACTATTAAGATATTAATAATTTAATGACCTGAAGATTGAAGGCTTGTTTGAGATCAATTTTATTTTTAGTTTTAGTTTTAGTTTTTTCTTTTGTTTTTAAAAGCCTGTTTGTTCAATTTGTTTTTTACATAATTTTAGTTTTTTTATTTCTTAAAACAAAGTAATATGTTTTTGAAATTACTCAAAATAATATTTAGGTGTTTTGAGTATTTTAAAGACAAACATACTCTAATCAAGTGGTCATACATGTTTTGTTTCAAATCAAAATTGAAAACAAAACANGTTTGTTCAATTTGTTTTTTACATAATTTTAGTTTTTTTATTTCTTAAAACAAAGTAATATGTTTTTGAAATCACTCAAAATAATATTTACGTGTTTTGAGTATTTTTAAAGACAAACATACTCTAATCAAGTGGTCATACATGTTTTGTTTCAAATCAAAATATAAACAAAACAAAACAAAAAAAGAATAAAAAAACAAAAATGACGCCAAAAGGTCTCTAGATTTTTTGCATAAGTTTACGTAAATTTATTAGGGTTTGTTTGGGATCCTTTTTATCTTGGTTTTTATTTTTGTTTTTTCCTTTGTTTTTAAAAGCATGTTTGTTTAATGTGTTTTCAACATATTTTATTTTTGTTTTAAAAACAAATAAACATGTTTTTGAAAATACTCAAAATAATTTTTGGATGTTTTTGAGTGTTTTCAAAAGCAACCATATCTTGATCAAACATATTGAANTGTTTGTTTAATGTGTTTTCAACATATTTTATTTTTGTTTTAAAAACAAATAAACATGTTTTTGAAAATACTAAAAATACTTTTTGGATGTTTTTGAGTGTTTTCAAAAGCAACCATATCTTGATCAAACATATTGAGCATGTTTAGTTTCAAATCAAAACATAAACAAAATAAAATAAAACAAAAAATAGAAAATAAAAAACAAAAGTGACCCCATAAGGCCCCTATTTAATTGGGTTGTTTGACTCATCAAATGTTGAAAACATATATCATTTGGTAGACTATCATGCAGCAATACAACTAGGGACTATTTTGCAACAATAATCACCATATTATTAGGCCATGACTTGGATGTTTTTATGTGTTTTTACTTTATTTTATAGGTGGATAATTTTATTCATGCAGACATGCATCCTGGAAATATCCTTGTTCGATTGCCTCAAAGAAAAAGGTCAAGAAAAAGGCTCTTTAGACCAAAACCTCATATCATATTTCTTGATGTTGGGATGACAGCTGAGCTTTCTAAAAGTGACCGCCGTAACTTGATGGAATTCTTTAAGGCTGTTGCTCTTCGAGATGGCAGAACAGCTGCAGAATGCACATTAAGATTATCAAGAAAGCAAAGTTGTCCAGACCCAAAGGCCTTCACTGAGGTAACCATGTTAAAGGTTCTAGAGACTATATGTCTCTAATTGANTGCAGAATGCACATTAAGATTATCAAGAAAGCAAAGTTGTCCAGACCCAAAGGCCTTCACTGAGGTAACCATTTTAAAGGTTCTAGAGACTATATATCTCTAATTGGATTGCTTTGGATTTACTTTACCTTTGAATTTTATTTGCTACTCTTACTTTGGATTGGGCCCCTATAATTCCAGTTTTTTTGTTGGGTGTTTTCCCTTTTTTCAGTTACAAATCATTGTTGAAATTTTAATTTTCTTCATTAAAAATTGGAATTGAAATCTACAGTTTTTTGAGTTTTGTAGCTCAAAAAAACTGAAGTGTAAATGAGACCATTCATTTTTTTTTTTCAAGGAATCTTATCTTCTTCTACTGAACACCCAATGTTAAAGGTTCTATTTGGTATATTTAACCTTATCTTACTTTGCAATTTACCATTCATTATATATTTAATGGGCTTTTAGCATTTATACGCCATCCAGCCCTAACTTGGTTGAGCCCTACGCATTGCCAAATTTTACAGCCTAAACCATCATTATTGGGCAACTTGTGAGTATCTATTTTGTAATATCATGAATCATTTATTAGTAATTCATTTGATTGCAATAATCATGCATATTTGTGAACAATAGGGTTTCAAATTTACCAGTGCTTTAGGTAAAAAAATATGACTTTACACATTACNTAACCTTATCTTACTTTGCAATTTACCATTCATTATATATTTAATGGGCTTTTAGCATTTATACGCCATCCACCCCTAACTTGGTTGAGCCCTACGCATTGCCAAATTTTACAGTCTAAACCATCATTATTGGGCAACTTGTGAGTATCTATTTTGCAATATCGTGAATCATTTATTAGTGATTCATTTGATTGCAATAATCATGCATATTTGTGAACAATAGGTTTCAAATCTACCAGTGCTTTAGGTAAAAAAATATGACTTTACACATTAGACTAGAACATCCCAATATCTTGGACAAGTAGGTTACATAAATAATTTAATTATTTAGAATTCAAAATGTTAACGGCAAGAGAATTCTTGGTTTAAGGTAATCCACGATTAGAAAAATTAAGCAACAAATGAGAAGAAAGTAAATAGAGGGGAAAAAACACTATATTTAAGTGGTTTGACATTTTATGACCAATTTCCTCTGTGAGGGTACGGGAGAATTTCTTCCTGTATCTAAGAAAAATGAGCAAGCAAGCGCAGCAAAATTTTTATCTTAATTTTAGTCTAGTATTTAGTGTCGTCCTGCGATTTCTCTCTTTCGAGAGAATCGAGTTGAGTATTTATACAAATTGTCATCTTGGGAGATGAATCATTAGTCTCTTAAATGATTTTTAGAGCTTGGGCCAATGTATGAGCTGTATCATTTTATTGTTCAGATTTTGTGTGTTATGCCTTGATGAATATTAATCNTTTCCCTTTTTTCAGTTACAAATCATTGTTGAAATTTTAATTTTCTTCATTAAAAATTGGAATTGAAATCTACAGTTTTTTGAGTTTTGTAGCTCAAAAAAACTGAAGTGTAAATGAGACCATTCATTTTTTTTTTTCAAGGAATCTTATCTTCTTCTACTGAACACCCAATGTTAAAGGTTCTATTTGGTATATTTAACCTTATCTTACTTTGCAATTTACCATTCATTATATATTTAATGGGCTTTTAGCATTTATACGCCATCCAGCCCTAACTTGGTTGAGCCCTACGCATTGCCAAATTTTACAGCCTAAACCATCATTATTGGGCAACTTGTGAGTATCTATTTTGTAATATCATGAATCATTTATTAGTAATTCATTTGATTGCAATAATCATGCATATTTGTGAACAATAGGGTTTCAAATTTACCAGTGCTTTAGGTAAAAAAATATGACTTTACACATTACACTAGAACATCCCAATATCTTGGACAAGTAGGTTACATAAATAATTTAATTATTTAGAATTCAAAATGTTAACGGCAAGAGAATTCTTGGTTTAAGGTAATCGACGATTAGAAAAATTAAGCAACAAATGAGAAGAAAGTAAATAGAGGGGAAAAAACACTATATTTAAGTGGTTTGGCATTTTATGACCAATTTCCTCTGTGAGGGGACGGGAGAATTTCTTCCTGTATCTAAGAAAAATGAGCAAGCGAGCGCAGCAAAATTTTTATCTTAATTTTAGTTTAGTATTTAGTGTCATCCTGCGATTTCTCTCTTTCGAGAGAATCGAGTTGAGTATTTATACAAATTGTCATCTTGGGAGATGAATCATTAGTCTCTTAAATGATTTTGAGAGCTTGTGCCAATATATGAGCTGTATCATTTTATTGTTCAGATTTTGTGTGTTATGCCTTGATGAATATTAATCTCTTTATAACCGGAGAATTTAATTGCATTGATAATGGCTTTGGAATTTTACAATTGAGATTTTCTTTAGAAGAACTATGGGCTGATATGCCGCCGAGAGAATCAACATTCTTTAGAAGCCATTTTTCTCGTGATCTATTTGAGAAGCTTATTACTATTAGAATCATCTTAGCTTAAGCTTCATCCTTATGATTCTTTGATGCTGCCACATGTGCAGCTGAGATTGCTCTAAGGACTGTAGGAATTTCAATGATTAATTTTTTCAACATATTTTGGAAGTTTATAGATAATATGAAATTCCAAAAATGTAAGTCCTTTATGTTCCTTCTTCTTTTGCGTGCACTTCTTTATATTCTTCTAATGGTGAGAGGATGTGAAGATTCGGTTTTGTTTTCTTTGCAAAAATTGATAAGTAGAATAGAACATGATGCAACTTTGCTAATTTAGTTATGCCTAGGTATGCTGCTCCTGCCGAAATGTTAATGCGGTAGCTTTTGCACTATATACTATTGTTATACCATTAAAGAGTTAAGTTTCAAAGAAGGATTTAGCGGAACAAGTAGACATTCATGACTAAATTCGAGATGAATTTAATAGGATAACTTATCAGTAGTATATCGCCACTAAGGAGCAATTGAGAATTATCTTTTCTCATAATTTGATTAATTAAAATGTTGATATTATATCTAGGATACATCCTCTTTTGTATTGAAAAACTATTGAACTTGATTGACGAAAATATGATATTTTATCCACAAATTTAAGGTATGCCTAGGAGCCATAGGGACAAGAGTATTATAAAGATTAATTTTTATGTCTAAAATAAGGATAAAAGAACGGGAAGATTTGATGAGGCTTGTTGAATGCATGACTAAGCTCTTAGAGAGAAGTTTGCCTTACATTTTGGATTGAAATCCGGGATTTTGAGAAGAAAGCTTTGTGTTGGTAACACAAGTGATTACTCTTCAAAACGATGAGATTCACCAAGTACCTGACAACGCAAATGATGATCTGAAAAAGAAACCCGATTCCAATAATATTATGGATGAATATGTCAAATCTAGTTGGTATTCTGAGGATTTTCTTAGGCATACAGAGGATATTACAACACAATAATACTAACTAAACAATTTTTTTCCTGCTTGCAAATGATGATTCAAGGAAGAGGAAAAATAGGATACCTAAATGGCACAGTCCGCTAACTTGAAATGTTTGATCCTTCTTTTCCAATTTGATATATGNTTCCAATAATATTATGGATGAATATGTTGAATCTAGTTGGTATTCTGAGGATTCTCTTAGGCATACAGAGGATATTACAACACAATAATACTTACTAAACAATTTTTTCCTGCTTGGTTCAAATGATGATTCAAGGAAGAGGAAAAATAGGATACCTAAATGGCACAATCCGCTAACTTGAAATGTTTGAACCTTCTTTCCAATTTGATATATCAACAATGTCTTGGCTTATCAACTCTATAATAGAACACATTGTATTTAGTCTACAATACCACTCAAGCAATTTGGGAGAAAGCCAACGAACTCAAGTGACATTTTTTATTGTCGAAGTTACTCCCAGTTGTGTGATNCAATGTCTTGGCTTATCAACTCTATAATAGAACACATTGTATTTAGTCTACAATACCACTCAAGCAATTTGGAAGAAAGCCAACGAACTCAAGTGACATTTTTTATTGTCGAAGTTACTCCCAGTTATGTGAATTATGAAATCATGCTTATAATCTCATGCAAGGGAGCATGATTGTCATTGTATACTTCACCACACTTATAGAAATTTGACAAAAACTGGATATGCGAGCCAAATGATTGGTGTGGGGGAGTGGGCAAGTTAATTCTGCAGACTTGGGGAGAAAGTAAAAATTTTTAATGTACTTGTAGGTCTCAATAAAGAACTTGATGAAGTTTGCTGAAGAACCTTAGGGATTTGTCCCCTTCCAAAAATTCAATAATTATTTGCTAATGTTTGGAAGGATTTGTGTACTTCCCAAATTTTTGCNGGGAGAAAGTAAAAATTTTTAATGTACTTGTAGGTCTCAATAAAGAACTTGATGAAGTTTGCTGAAGAACCTCAGGGATTTTTTCCCCTTCCAAAGATTCAATAATTATTTGCTAATGTTTGAAAGGATTTGTCTACTTCCCAAATTTTTGACATTGGAGAATAATGCTTAAGAGGTAATAAGAATGTGATCATAACTAACGAAAATATGCTTGTCATTAAAAGTTCGGAGCATAACCCGTGCTTNGAATGTGATCATAACTAACGAAAATATGCTTGTCATTAAAAGTTCGGAGCATAACCCGTGCTTAAAGGATTTTTCTTTTAGATGCCTCCATCTAATTCTATGATCATGATTCCTAATATTCTTTATCTTACAATTCTTCATCTTAAAATTCAAAACTAATAGTCGATGTTGAGTATTTAGCTTTTCACTTGGAATGACCTTACAATCCTTATATTCCCGACGATCTCTTCTTCTCATAAGAAAATAATTAATTTATGTTTTGTTAGATTCATTTTTACAACTAATAATATGCTAATCTCTTTTCTTAAATAAAGTATCAGCAATAATAAAATCATAAGCTAAAACAAAATATAACATGATTTTACTCTCTTTAATAATCACTCCAAAACTGTAGCCACCATAAATATTTCTAAACTCTTCTATCATTACCAACATGTCCATTTAAAACTTCTCAAATAAAAGTTCTTTCTTTAAGAGGTATCATCTGTATTAATTTCTCTAAGTTATTCCAGAATTTTTCTTTAGAACCTATATCTAAAACTACTTGAGGAGTATAAACACTTACAACATTTAAAATCTTAATATCAATAACAATCTTAAGGACTATAATTCTTTATCCAATTTTATTAATTTTTAAAATATTATTTTCAAACTCTTCATCTATAATTACACCTACACAATTTCTAGTGCGGCTCCTACCCGAATTCTAAAGTTTAAACCTTAAGTTATCAATCTCTTTAGTCTGTTCTCAAACGCATTTAGTTTCTTGAATACAAAAGATATTTATTTTCTTATGAATCATAATTTCAACTAATTGCATTAATTTACCTGTGAGTGTTTATATTCCAAGATTCAATCCCAATTTTGTTTCATAGACTAAATTTTTTACTCGTATCCATCTGTACTGTAGGAACCCTTGCTTATTTGACAGTACAACTGAGCGCCGGTGTAGCGGCTTTTGCACTTTTTTATTATATTTGGGTTATACAATGTGTCGCTTTCAGGGTATGCCCTAGTATTTACACAAGAATTTAAAAGATCTATGTCATGATTTTTTGACAAATTTTACGCTGTTGTCACCTACTTAACGCAACGCTTCACTTTTCAAATTTGCGGTTTGAAATCCAACAATGAAAGTGTTACAATATATTTATCCATGTATTTGAAAATAAACCTTTTTTGGGAATTTTATTTCAAAGGGAGATAAAAGTGATAAAATTTTATATTTTATTCATTTTAAGCACTATAAGCAATTAACACCTTCAAACGCCTTAACCTTCCTGGACTAGATTGTGAACTCCAAAATTATGATGCTCTGGACTCTTGTTTTTTGTGAGAGCTTTGTAGGTTAAATTTTCAGAATGTAGATAAGATAGTAGATAAGACACCACCCAAAGATTTTACTCTTAATTTGTGAGTATTTTTTGATCTGGGACTCGAGGTTTCCCATAGGTGCAAGCCTATATGGTTAATTATCCCTTCCGATAACAGACGAGAACTTTTGATTAAATTTAGTCATTTAGAGAACATATTGTACAACAAACATATATTTTAAATTATAAAATCTCACTTGGAGCTTAAAGCAGATCTGGGAAATGATGATGAACCGGATCAAGATCTTATGGTTCCATCATTTCAGGTCAATGTGGTTCCTGATCTAGTTAGTCAGAGAATGTAGTCAACCCAACCCGATTCAAAGATTTTTATCAGCAACCATTTGTTGTGTTGTTCAAGGGAACCTTCTAGATCTAAGGTGGAAGTTTATCTAAGAGAACAAATTAAGTGGACCTTAGCTAATAGAACTAATAGAAGACTTTGTGCCAATCAGATGTAACCATAATTTAAATGGGAGAAGGTCGTTGGGGAACTTACATACTACGACTGTAATTGTAATATAATGATGTCATTTGGCTGCAACCACGCCGTTAGAAGGTTGTAACCATTATTTTATGGAGTCATTGGGCCAAATCACGTGGACAGATGAGNTCTTAATTTGTGAGTATTTTTTGATCTGGGACTCGAGGTTTCCCATAGGTGCAAGCCTATATGGTTAATTATTCCTTCCGATAACAGACGAGCACTTTCGATTAAATTTAGTCATTTAGAGAACATATTGTACAGCAAACATATATTTTAAATTATAAAATCTAACTTGGAGCTTAAAGCAGATCGGGGAAATGATGATGAACCGGATCAAGATCTTATGGTTCCATCATTTCAGGTCAATGTGGTTCCTGATCTAGTTAGTCAGAGAATGTAGTCAACCCAACCCGATTGAAAGATTTTTATCAGCAACCATTTGTTGCGTTGTTCAAGGGAACCTTGTAGATCTAAGGTGGAAGTTTATCTAAGAGGACAAATTTAAGTGGACCTTAGCTAATAGAACCAATAGAAGACTTTGTGCCAATCAGATGTAACCGTAATTTAAATGGGAGAAGGTCGTTGGGGAACATGCATACTTCGACTGTAATTGTAATATAATGATGTCATTTGGCTGCAACCACACCGTTAGAAGGTTCTGGTCGTAACCATTATTTTATGGAGTCTTTGGGCCAAATCACGTGGACAGATGACTTGGGCCAAGTCCTCATTGGCGTAAAATTACTTTGAGTGTGAATATAATGATACACTCGATATGTCATTCACTCTTTCATGAAGTCAATCAAAAGTTTGTCACCCTCGATAAATTGTTGCCGGTAGATGTGATTTGTTCTAAGCTTTTAAGTGTTAATTTTATTTGAATATTTAATTTGTTACTTTGAAAATTTATTTTAAAATTGACCCCTCCGGTTGAGATTCACAATCAACATCACCATCATCGGGGAATTGAATGCTTATAACACTTATATTTAAAATTTATTTATAATTGGACACCTGAATATCCTTAGAATGATAGCCTTGTTAACTCCGATCCTTAGAGGAAGAGGATTAGACAGGTTTATTTGGATTTGTAAATTTTTATATTAGTAATTTGGACACATATTTCAAAATTAGTAATCTTCAACTCCATTTCTTACGAGGAGGAAGATCGAACTAGTTGAGTGGGACATACAAACCTGTCTTATAGACAAGACGACTTGGTTGAGAACTTGCATAATTTGTCTTGAATTTGATTTCAAAACATGTGGTGTTTTAACTATAGCATAATTATAAATTTTCTTAGACTAATTTTTCACCCTTCTTAGAACAAGAATTGCTGAGTGTAAGTTTAACTTGCGCAACATTCTCATACCATTTAAGTTTAAAACACTTAATCAATTTGATGGAGCACATGTAAGATTTATTTAATTTCATATATTTGACTAATTTAAACAACTTTGCATGTGTAAAGCAATTTGCATAATTTTAAAGCATGAATTGAATCAATAATTGCTTTGAAAGACACATGCAAGGCTTGAATAACTTTGCATGTCTAAAGCAATTTGCATAATTTTAAAGCGTGAATTGAATCAATAACTTTTTTGAAAGACATGCAAGACTTGAATTTATATAAACTTTCCTTATTTGAAGGAAGATATTGATGCATGTTGAGGTTCATTTTAAGCATTTAAAATATCACTTTTTGTTCGCTTGCAAACATATTGGGAATCCGGTGGTGAAATTAGATATATGAAGTCATAGGTTAACATTAAAAAAGGCATTTATATGTTTGAATTTTAGCCTCAATTTATGCATTCATATTTAATTCAGCTTGACAACCCCCTAAGATTAACCCCAATCAAGCGTAACGTCAATATATGATATTTCACAATTAAGTCAAGTTTAGCCCCCATTTTATGATGTTATTATATTCATGTCAAGCTTGGCCTCCAATTCATGATGTTTCATATTCAGGTTATTTTGTAAGATCAAATATTCCACATATAAGTTATTTGCTAGTTTAAAATGTTCAAACTTTTAAGCCATTTGCAAGTCTTAAAAATTTGATTTCAATTTTTTTTTTGCAAATTTAAAAGTTCAAGCATTTCAATTGTAAGTCATTTTATAATTTTATTGTCCAAATCTTAAATTATTTTGCAAGTCAAAGTCATCCAAAAATTTGGCACTCTCCCTGCTTCAACTTAAGTTATGGGGCACGAGAGAATACCAACCTTCTCAACTATCTCAAAAAGACTCGCAGATCAGCGTCATGAGATACTACGGTCGGAAAGCAAAAATATGTATTTAACTCACGGTCTTAAAAGATGTTATATGTCTTTAATATACTTTCAAGATGGTAAAATCACAGGCAAAATTTTCCTGAGCGGCACTTTATTTTTGCCAAACATTATTTAATTTCCAAGGGCATGTACTTGAGTCTCTCAAGGCGAGTATTTAAATTCCTTGATTTTTATAAATTTTTTAAACTAGTTCGGAGTTTTTCAAACGGTACTTAATTCCCAAAATGAGTACCCGAGCTTCTTTAAATGGATATTTTAGTAAATTTTTCCCAATGCCCATTTTATACCTTTTCGAGCGAAATTGGTGATGTTGGATTTCACCAAGTTTATGATGATGAAATGACTGGATGGCGAAACAAAATAAAATACAATGCAAATTTTCTTTTAAAAATATTTCTTTTTTTTTACAAAATAATACACTATATAATACAATATATATGAAGATAGATAAATAAGATTTGTTGGTTCAGTTAAGGTGGATTTGCTAAGCTCGAACAGGATGTTGGGTTTGTCCTGAGAACTGACAGATTGAGCGGCTAAGGTTTTGCTTGGCTTGGGAGGTTTAGAAGGGGGGGATAGAGAGACAGAAGTGGAAATGGATTTTTGGTTTGCTTATTTGTTTGTAAAACTAAGGAAGGCAAGTGGAGATAGGCTAGGGCTGGGCGATATATGGAGTGGAGTACGCTCGGGACAACATTGGGATTTTGAGGAGAGGGAGCCGATGTGATTGGAATAAGAAACTGGGAGTTCCAGAGGTTTTTGAATATTGCAATCTCATTATTGCTTTCTTCACTAGCCCTATTCATGGCTGTATCTCTCGAATAGGGAGAAATGGTTGCGGCTTGGGTCTACGATATTTGCGAACAAGGAGGAGAACTTAGGCGTTTTGCTGCGATTGAGAGGAAGAAGATGAAGCGGTATGGTGTTAGGTTTTCGATTTTGAACAAAAATTCGATTTCTGCTTCCTGCATGAACCCATCATTGAAACTCATTTTAATAAAACTAATATTTGGAACTCAACACTAACCCTTTTCATGCATTTGTCATAAGTAAATTAGATCTACGTGCCAAATGTTTTAACAGCTTATTCTTTATGCCCAAAATATATGGGGTTGTTTACATAAGTACCTCACAATTCTTATGTATTTACATTTTCAACATCTTAATTTTGATATTTACATGCATAACAGTTAAATCCTTAATATCACATAAAAATATAATTATTATTAATTTCCTTAAGATGAAGTACACCTTTTCATGCAAGGTTTTGATGTGATTACAACACTAAGTTGTTATAAATATAAATATTAAATTTACATGTTAGATATGTAAATTTATAAAGATTATTTGGTATGTATGTAAATTATTCAACTATTTAAATATGTTTTGTACAGTCTTGTCTTCACTCAACATTACTTAAACAACTTATGTTGCTTTAAACAATTTATGTTGCTTGAAATTAAGGTCTAAAGATTATTTGGTATGTATGTAAATTATTCAACTATTTAAATATGTTTTGTACAGTCTTGTCTTCACTCAACATTACTTAAACAACTTTTGTTGCTTTAAACAATTTATGTTGCTTGAAATTAAGGTCCCGTTTGGCGCGACGGTTTTGGTGATGCGTGGTTTGAAACCGTTTTTTCGTGGGTTTGGAAACAATGGCACGACGACTTTGGTCTGAATTAGGTGTAAAAGCTGGTTGCAGGTAACAATCTCGCCGTTCACATTTCTTAATTTGTTTTTCTCCTCCCTGCTCTTCATGTCTCTGCCGTAGATTCTTCGCGCTTCTGTTGTCGCTCTTTCGCATTTCTACCACTCTCGCTTATCTACCTCTCTCAAGCAGTCAATATCACATCTCTGCTGCCTCTCTCGAGTCATCTCTCTTGCGTCTTTGCTGCTCTTCCTTTCCTTTCTCAAGGGACCCTCTATCATTATTTTTGCAATTTATGGTTGATTTAGAATGTATGGCTTTCTCAGTGCATTTTATGGCTTTGCTCTACATGTGAAATTGATATTATGCTATTAGGATGATGGGATTGCGGATTTTGGTATCCTCTTCCATTCTTTTTGTTATTTGTGCCCCTTACTCTACTCGGTTTGTGGTTTTACGGTTTTTTGTGACTTGCTTTTTCTATTTCTGGCCCCTAGAATTAATGAATCTTGAATTTGAGGGGGCCCTGNGGATTTTGGTATCCTCTTCCATTCTTTTTGTTATTTGTGCCCCTTACTCTACTCGGTTTGTGGTTTTACGGTCTTTTGTGACTTGCTTTTTCTATTTCTGGCCCCTAGAATTAATGAATCTTGAATTTTAGGGGGCCCTAGAATGGTTGGAATTGGAATCCGTGGCATCTGACATTCGATTTTTGTAGCATATGTGGATTTTGAAGGCTGGGAATGTATTTCTAGTTTATGGCCTCCTATTTTTTGTTTTAGTCGGTTTTTGAGTGTTTTGCCTTCTTCCTCGGATTTGGGCTTTTGATGCAAAACCAGAAAAATTGAAATTTGTTGGCCTTGGGAAATTGATAGAGTAGAGGCATTGAATTGGGCTTGGGTTAAGAAGAATTGTTCAATGTTTTTTGTGGATGCTTTTGGAAGACATGGATCAGCATTTCACTTGTTGGAATGGACATTTTGGAGGCATTTGAAGGCCATGAGAGGCATTGGAATTCTGTGAAGTGATGTGCATGTGTTAGAATGTTTCAAAAATGTTCATTGAAGCTGTGTTGTGGTTTATTCTTGTTATGTTGGTATGTTGGCAAGGTGTTGTGGTGGTGGTGTGTGTAGGTGTTGTTTATGGTGGTGTGTTAGTGCTGATAGGGTGTGTGTTGATGTTGTGGTAATGCTGGGGATGGTGTTGTTAGTGGTGATGTTGGTGTTCGTTGTACTGCTGGTGATGTGTTGATGCTAGGGTTGGTGTTTGTGGTTATCGGCCGTTTTAATTTTCTGTTTTGTTTTGGAAAAGAGATAATTTTGTAGATATGAAAATAATTTTAAATATAAATATATGATTTTGATTTTTGAAAGTAATATTTTTAATTTTTGAAAAGAGATGAGACTAAATGAGTCTCACATATTAAATAGTTTGGATGACTGAGCGCAATACCACAAGTAATATACTTATCCCGAAGAATAAATATATCATTTATAGTAGACTCAATCACCTAAACCAAAGAGTTTGTGACATCCGTTTGGTCTGCGAAATATTTTTATATGAGGCCAACAAATTCCCTTATCTAATATAAATATTAGATAGAGTTTATTTTACCTGGGTTCTAAGTTCCCTATAGCGACAAACCCCTATAGTTAATTACATCTTAAATGACCTGGATCACTTAAGAAAACTCTCGATTAAGATCAGTGGTTCTGCCTTTGAGATTTCAAAGTTTAGGTTTTCATGATTGGACATGGGAAAATTAAATGAGAGTGACTCAAACAAGAACAGTTATTTTAAGGACTCCAGTGGAATGAAGAGTAGGGGATATCATAAAACCGAGGAAAACCCTGGTGACCTCCCAACTATCCTATTGTTTGACTTTATATCTTTAAAATGATGTTTATTTTGCAATTTATTTAGAATTTAGGACTTATGTTCGCACGATACCGGATCGTGCAAATAACCTTAAAAAAGATAGGAGGATTTATATTATACCGTACAATAACCTCAAAATCCTAAAGTGTTAGGACTTATAATTGCACAACAGAGTTATCCAAAACCTTAAAGTGATATGTGAGGGTTTACGCTGCGTCAGACAAACTACCTCGAAATCCTATGACTTGTTATTTAAACTAAGGAAAGTGTTCGGTGATATGAATTTGTTTTAACGTTGCTATTATGAATGTCCTCGTCGTGTTGCCCACGACATTCGCTCTAAGCTCCTCGTCTTAGCACCTCCGGATTCGATGTTAATTTTAAAGATATATGCAACTGTTTAGTCAAAGCTCTGCTGCCGGGTACCTCATATAAAACCAACAACTGACCTCTTATTCTAAGGTATAGTGGATAATAGAACAATAAAGCATGCAGTATAAAAAAAAAGAACAGTAGAATGTACAATAAAGAAGAAAAACAGTACATTATGCTGTGAAGTAAAATGCTGTAATGTAAATCAAACCTGTATATCTGGGAGGCTTGCTGCTCCTTTAAACGAGTTATTATACACTGTATAAACAAAAGAAACATTGCCTGAAAAACTAGAGAAAATCGACAAATGACCCACGACGGATAACTCGGGAAAAATCGACAAATGACAATTCCAAGAAAATTATCAAATTCTCGGGAAGATCCCGGAAAAGGGACCATGAGTGCTTTGCCCAAAAATTTCAATAAAATATATGAAAAATCCGAAAAGAGGGGACCGCAAGTACTTGGGTCGGGGCTAGACTCAAATATAATATATTGTACTCGAGGTACGCCGAAGGCTACTATAGGTCACCGGGATGTATAGATCCGCCACTCAACTAGAAGAGTCTCTTACTAAACCTAACTTAGGAGGGTATTACGCCGCCCGATATCGGTAATCAACAAGTGGACAACCAAGTTGTAACACATTTAAAATTTATATTTTAGCATGCACATAAATTTCAGGTATATAAAAAAGGAAGTTGTATCAATTTTGTAGTGAAAATATATTTATAAATGTTGTATCTGCTCTCATAATGTCTATTCTTATCAGTTTTGAAAAGTATAGTTGCCCACGAGTCGATCACATCGTCGAACGTAGGACCGCCAACAACCTAAGAAGGTACGGGTCCCCTGCTAGTATTGTGTCGGTGAATGATACTGTCATCCTACAGTTTATCAGATCCCAGGGTTGGGTCCTGATGTCGTAAGATGGAATATCATTTTGCTCTACCACCGGCGTGCCTTTGTCATCTACTTGCGACCTTGTTTGATGGTTTCATATATAGCAAAAGGCTATATATGAGCACTTATGTGTCAAACATAAACACTGAAATTCAAACCAAAAAATAAGAAAAAAAATAAAAATGGGGATGAAAGAGGAGGAACTGATCCACCCAAAAGATCGAAAGGATGAAGGGTAAAGTAACCTAAAAAAGTGTGACGAAAAGTTCTGAAAAAGAGAGCTCAAGATTCTTGAATCAATCTAGAGGATATCATTTTCACAAATTCTATAATTGGATGAACGNGAACAAGAATTGCTGAGTGTAAGTTTAACTTGCGCAACATTCTCATACCATTTAAGTTTAAAACACTTAATCGATTTGATGGAGCACATGTAAGATTATTTAATTTCATATATTTGACTAATTTAAACAACTTTGCATATGTAAAGCAATTTGCATAATTTTAAAGCATGAATTGAATCAATAATTGCTTTGAAAGACACATGCAAGGCTTGAATAACTTTGCATGTCTAAAGCAATTTGCATAATTTTAAAGCGTGAATTGAATCAATAACTTTTTTGAAAGACATGCAAGACTTGAATTTATATAAACTTTCCTTATTTGAAGGAAGATATTGATGCATGTTGAGGTTCATTTTAAGCATTTAAAATATCGCTTTTTGTTCGCTTGCAAACATATTGGGAATCCGGTGGTGAAATTAGATATATGAGGTCATAGGTTAACATTAAAAAAAGGCATTTATATGTTTGAATTTTAGCCTCAATTTATGCATTCATATTTAATTCAGCTTGACAACCCCCTAAGATTAACCCCAATCAAGCGTAACGTCAATATATGATATTTCACAATTAAGTCAAGTTTAGCCCCCATTTTATGATGTTATTATATTCATGTCAAGCTTGGCCTCCAATTCATGATGTTTCATATTCAGGTTATTTTGTAAGATCAAATATTCCACATATAAGTTATTTGCAAGTTTAAAATGTTCAAACTTTTAAGCCATTTGCAAGTCTTAAAAATTTGATTTCAATTTTTTTTTTGCAAATTTAAAAGTTCAAGCATTTCAATTGTAAGTCATTTTATAATTTTATTGTCCAAATCTTAAATTATTTTGCAAGTCAAAGTCATCCAAAAATTTGGCAGTCTCCCTGCGTCAACTTAAGTTATGGGGCACGAGAGAATACCAACCTTCTCAACTATCTCAAAAAGACTCGCAGGTCAGCGTCATGAGATACTATGGTCGGAAAGCAAAAATATGTATTTAACTCACGGCCTTAAAAGATGTTATATGTCTTCAATATACTTTCAAGATGGTAAAATCACAGGCAAAATTTTCCTGAGCGGCACTTTATTTTTCCTAAACATTATTTAATTTCCAAGGACATGTACTTGAGTCTCCCAAGGCGAGTATTTAAATCCCTTGATTTTTATAAATTTTTTAAACTAGTTCGGAGTTTTCNTCCCTGCTTCAACTTAAGTTATGGGGCACGAGAGAATACCAACCTTCTCAACTATCTCAAAAAGACTCGCAGATCAGCGTCATGAGATACTACGGTCGGAAAGCAAAAATATGTATTTAACTCACGGTCTTAAAAGATGTTATATGTCTTTAATATACTTTCAAGATGGTAAAATCACAGGCAAAATTTTCCTGAGCGGCACTTTATTTTTGCCAAACATTATTTAATTTCCAAGGGCATGTACTTGAGTCTCTCAAGGCGAGTATTTAAATTCCTTGATTTTTATAAATTTTTTAAACTAGTTCGGAGTTTTTCAAACGGTACTTAATTCCCAAAATGAGTACCCGAGCTTCTTTAAATGGATATTTTAGTAAATTTTTCCCAATGCCCATTTTATACCTTTTCGAGCGAAATTGGTGATGTTGGATTTCACCAAGTTTATGATGATGAAATGACTGGATGGCGAAACAAAATAAAATACAATGCAAATTTTCTTTTAAAAATATTTCTTTTTTTTTACAAAATAATACACTATATAATACAATATATATGAAGATAGATAAATAAGATTTGTTGGTTCAGTTAAGGTGGATTTGCTAAGCTCGAACAGGATGTTGGGTTTGTCCTGAGAACTAACAGATTGAGCGGCTAAGGTTTTGCTTGGCTTGGGAGGTTTAGAAGGGGGGATAGAGAGACAAAAGTGGAAATGGATTTTTGGTTTGCTTATTTGTTCGTAAAATTAAGGAAGGCAAGTGGAGATAGGCTAGGGCTGGGCGATATATGGAGTGGAGTGCGCTCAGGACAACAGTGGGATTTTGAGGAGAGGGAGCCGATGTGATTGGAAGAAGAGACTGGGAGCTCCAGAGGTTTTTGAATATTGCAATCTCATTATTGCTTTCTTCACTAGCCCTATTCATGGCTGTATCTCTCGAACAGGGAGAAATGGTGCGGCTTGGGTCTACGATATTTGCGAACAAGGAGGAGAACTTAGGCGGTTTGCTGCGATTGAGAGGAAGAAGATGAAACGGTATGGTGTTAGGTTTTCGGNAATAAGATTTGTTGGTTCAGTTAAGGTGGATTTGCTAAGCTCGAACAGGATGTTGGGTTTGTCCTGAGAACTGACAGATTGAGCGGCTAAGGTTTTGCTTGGCTTGGGAGGTTTAGAAGGGGGGGATAGAGAGACAGAAGTGGAAATGGATTTTTGGTTTGCTTATTTGTTTGTAAAACTAAGGAAGGCAAGTGGAGATAGGCTAGGGCTGGGCGATATATGGAGTGGAGTACGCTCGGGACAACATTGGGATTTTGAGGAGAGGGAGCCGATGTGATTGGAATAAGAAACTGGGAGTTCCAGAGGTTTTTGAATATTGCAATCTCATTATTGCTTTCTTCACTAGCCCTATTCATGGCTGTATCTCTCGAATAGGGAGAAATGGTTGCGGCTTGGGTCTACGATATTTGCGAACAAGGAGGAGAACTTAGGCGTTTTGCTGCGATTGAGAGGAAGAAGATGAAGCGGTATGGTGTTAGGTTTTCGATTTTGAACAAAAATTCGATTTCTGCTTCCTGCATGAACCCATCATTGAAACTCATTTTAATAAAACTAATATTTGGAACTCAACACTAACCCTTTTCATGCATTTGTCATAAGTAAATTAGATCTACGTGCCAAATGTTTTAACAGCTTATTCTTTATGCCCAAAATATATGGGGCTGTTTACATAAGTACCTCACAATTCTTATGTATTTACATTTTCAACATCTTAATTTTGATATTTACATGCATAACAGTTAAATCCTTAACATCACATAAAAATATAATTATTATTAATTTCCTTAAGATGAAGTACACCTTTTCATGCAAGGTTTTGATGTGATTACAACACTAAGTTGTTATAAATATAAATATTAAATTTACATGATAGATATGTAAATTTATAAAGATTATTTGGTATGTATGTAAATTATTCAACTATTTAAATATGTTTTGTACAGTCTTGTCTTCACTCAACATTACTTAAACAACTTTTGTTGCTTTAAACAATTTATGTTGCTTGAAATTAAGGTCCCGTTTGGCGCGACGGTTTTGGTGATGCGTGGTTTGAAACCGTTTTTTTGTGGGTTTGGAAACAATGGCACGACGACTTTGGTCTGAATTAGGTGTAAAAGCTGGTTGCAGGTAACAATCTCGCCGTTCACATTTCTTAATTTGTTTTTCTCCTCCCTGCTCTTCATGTCTCTGCCGTAGATTCTTCGCGCTTCTGTTGTCGCTCTTTCGCATTTCTACCACTCTCGCTTATCTACCTCTCTCAAGCAGTCAATATCACATCTCTGCTGCCTCTCTCGAGTCATCTCTCTTGCGTCTTTGCTGCTCTTCCTTTCCTTTCTCAAGGGACCCTCTATCATTATTTTTGCAATTTATGGTTGATTTAGAATGTATGGCTTTCTCAGTGCATTTTATGGCTTTGCTCTACATGTGAAATTGATATTATGCTATTAGGATGATGGGATTGCGGATTTTGGTATCCTCTTCCATTCTTTTTGTTATTTGTGCCCCTTACTCTACTCGGTTTGTGGTTTTACGGTTTTTTGTGACTTGCTTTTTCTATTTCTGGCCCCTAGAATTAATGAATCTTGAATTTGAGGGGGCCCTGGAATGGTTGGAATTGGAATCCGTGGCATCTGACATTCGATTTTTGTAGCATATGTGGATTTTGAAGGCTGGGAATGTATTTCTAGTTTATGGCCTCCTATTTTTTGTTTTAGTCGGTTTTTGAGTGTTTTGCCTTCTTTCTCGGATTTGGGCTTTTGATGCAAAACCAGAAAAATTGAAATTTGTTGGCCTTGGGAAATTGATAGAGTAGAGGCATTGAATTGGGCTTGGGTTAAGAAGAATTGTTCAATGTTTTTTGTGGATGCTTTTGGAAGACATGGATCAGCATTTCACTTGTTGGAATGGACATTTTGGAGGCATTTGAAGGCCATGAGAGGCATTGGAATTCTGTGAAGTGATGTGCATGTGTTAGAATGTTTAAAAAATGTTCATTGAAGCTGTGTTGTGGTTTATTCTTGTTATGTTGGTATGTTGGCGAGGTGTTGTGGTGGTGGTGTGTGTAGGTGTTGTTTATGGTGGTGTGTTAGTGCTGGTAGGGTGTGTGTTGATGTTGTGGTAATGCTGGGGATGGTGTTGTTAGTGGTGACGTTGGTGTTCGTTGTTCTGCTGGTGATGTGTTGATGCTGGGGTTGGTGTTTGTGGTTATCGGCCGTTTTAATTTTCTGTTTTGTTTTGGAAAAGAGATAATTTTGTAGATATGAAAATAATTTTAAATATAAATATGTGATTTTGATTTTTGAAAGTAATATTTTTAATTTTTGAAAAGAGATGAGACTAAATGAGTCTCACATATTAAATAGTTTGGATGACTGAGTGCAATACCACAAGTAATATACTTATCCCGAAAAATAAACATATCACTTATAGTAGACTCAATCACCTAAACCAAAGAATTTGTGACATCCGTTTGGTCTGCGAAATATTTTTATATGAGGCCAACAAATTTCCTTATCTAATATAAATATTAGATAGAGTTTATTTTACCTTGGTTCTAAGTTCCCTATAGCGGCAAACCCCTATATTTAATTACATCTTAAATGACCGGGATCACTTAAGAAAATTCTCGATTAAGATCAGTGGTTTTGCCTTTGAGATTTCAAAGTTTAGGTTTTCACAATTGGACATGGAAAATTAAATGAGAGTGGCTCAAACAAGATCAGTTATTTTAAGGACTCCAGTGGAATGAAGAGTAGGAGATATCACAGAACCGAGGAAAACCCCGGTGACCTCCCAACTATCCTATTGTTTGACTTTATATCTTTAAAATGATGTTGTTTATTCTGCAATTTATTTAGAATTTATGATTTATGTTCGCACGATACCGGATCGTGCAAATAACCTTAAAAAAGATAGGATGATTTACATTGTACCGTAAAATAAACTCAGAATCCGAAAGTGTTAGGACTTATAATTGCACAACAGAGTTATCCAAAACCTTAAAGTGATATGTGAGGGTTTACACTGCGTCAGACAAACTACTTCGAAATCTTATGACTTGTTATTTAAACTATGGAAAGTGTTCGGTGATATGAATTTGTTTTAACGTTGCTATTCTGAATGTCCTCGTCGTGTTGCCCACAGTATTCGCTCTAAGCTCCTCGTCGTAGCATCTCCGGATTCGATGTTAATTTTAAAGATATATGCAACTGTTTAGTCAAAGCTCTGTTGCTGGGTACCTCCTATAAAACCAACAACTGACCTCTTATTCTAAGGTATAGTGTATAATAGAACAATAAAACATGCAGTATAAAAGAAAAGAACAGTAGAATGTACAATAAAAAAGAAAAACAGTACATTATGCTGTGAAGTAAAATGCTGTAATGTAAATCAAACCTGTATATCTGGGAGGCTTGGTGCTCCTTTAAACGAGTTATTATACACTGTATAAACAAAAGAAACATTGACTGAAAAACTCGAGAAAATCGACAAATGACCCACGACAGATAACTTGGAAAAAATTGACAAATGACAATTCCAAGAAAATTATCAAATTCTCGGGAAGATCCTGGAAAAGGGACCATGAGTGCTTTGCCCAAAAAATTCAATAAAATATATGAAAAATCCGAAAAGAGGGGACCGCAAGTACTTGGGTCGGGGCTAGGCTCAAATATAATATATTGTACTCGAGGTACGCCGAAGGCTACTATAAGTCACTGGGATGTATAGAACCCGCCACTCAACTAGAAGAGTCTCTTACTAAACCTAACTTAGGAGGGTATTACGCCGCCCGATATCGGTAATCAACAAGTGGACAACCAAGTTGTAACACATTTAAAATTTATATTTTAGCATGCACATAGATTTCAGACATACAAAAAAGGAAGTTGTATCAATTTTGTAGTGAAAATATATTTATAAATGTTGTATTTGCTCTCATAATGTCTATTCTTATCAGTTTTGAAAAGTATAGTTGTCCACGAGTCGATCACATCGTCAGACGTAGGACCGCCAACAACCTAAGAAGGTACGAGTCCCCTGCTAGTCTTGTGTCGGTGAATGATACAGTCATCCTACAGTTTATCAGATCCCAGGGTTGAGTCCTGATGTCGTAAGATGAAATATCATTTTGCTCTACCACCGGCGTGCCTTTGTCATCCTCGTCCTAAGCCTCAAAACAAAACTGACATACTTTCGACTTTGCTTGATGGTTTCATATATAGCAAAAGGCTATATATGAACACTTATGTGTCAAACATAAACACTGAAAATCAAACCAAAAAATAAGAAAAAAATAAAAATGGGGATGAAAGAGGAGGAACTGATCCACCCAAAAGATCAAAAGGATGAAGGGTAAAGTAACCTAAAAAAGTGTGACGAAAAGATCTGAAAAAGAGAGCTCAAGATTCTTGAATCAATCTAGAGGATATCATTTTCACAAATTCTATAATTGGATGAACCCAAGAAGGTTATCCTTTTTAAATGACAATTTTATGAGTTTTTTAATCCTTTCATGAATCCAATTTATATCAACTTTATGATTTCCCGAAATGAAACTATAAGAGACTTTCATATTTCATAAAATAAAGGAGAATAATCCATAGAGAGCAACCTTCTGGACTCCAAAAAAAAAATCCTGCCAATATCAAGTTCATTCAATTCCACCCCTCATTAAAAGCTTTTCACAATTGTATAAATGTAACACCAATTTAGAAAATATAGAAGTGCTCACGACTAGGGCAAAATGAACCTAAATAATCCTCAACAGGATCACAGGTAAGGCAAGAAAGAAGATAGGAATTCACGGGTAAGGCCAAGAAAAGGGAAAGTCGAACCTCACAACAAGCACACAAGTAGAAACCAAGAAATGCATAACCAAGCTCCAATATAAGCCCACGATTTAGGACAGGAAATAGGACAAACGCCCATGGGTAGGGGCAACAAGGAGAAAGCCAAGCCTTAATCAACCATATTCAACATAAAAGAGCCACAAGAGAAAGTTTACAGCCAGGAGAAATAAGGAGAAAGCTTAGTCCAAACCAACTACGCACAAACCACAATAGTAAGGCTCACGGCCAGGGGCAGCGAGGAGAAAACCAAGCCCCCAAACCAATCACGACATAAACCAAGGAACCATCACAGTAAGGCTCACGACCAGGGGCAGTAGAGAACATCCAAACAGGACAAAAGGAAACCAGCTAGGATGCTCATGAGTAAAGGCAGCAGACCAAAACCACTAAACCAGCTTCACAGCAAAGGGAAAGCCACCACAAATATTATCATTGTACTCCTTTGATCTACATAAGAGAGTGAATGGACAAACTCACATAAACTATCTACNGTGCTCACGACTAGGGCAAAATGAACCTAAATAATCCTCAACAGGATCACAGGTAAGGCAAGAAAGAAGATATGAATTCACGGGTAAGGCTAAGAAAAGGGAAAGTCGAACCTCACAACAAGCCCACAAGTAGAAACCAGGAAATGCATAACCAAGCTCCAATATAAGCCCACGATTTAGGACAGGAAATAGGACAAAAGCCCACGGGTAGGGGCAACAAGGAGAAAGCCAAGCCTTAATCAACCATATTCAACATAAAAGAGCCACAAGAGAAAGTTTACAGCCAGGAGAAATAAGGAGAAAGCTAAGTCCAAACCAACCACGACACAAACCACAATAGTAAGGCTCACGGCCAGGGGCAGCGAGGAGAAAACCAAGCCCCTAAACCAATCACGACACAAACCAAGGAACCACCATAGTAAGGCTCACGACCAGGGGCAGTAGAGAACATCCAAACATAACAAAAGGAAACCAGCTAGGATGCTCACGGGTAAAGACAACAGACCAAAACCACTAAACCGGCTTCACAGCAAAGGGAAAGCCACCACAAATATTACCATTGTACTCCTTTGATCTACATAAGAGAGTGAATGGACAAACTCACATAAACTATTTAGATTAAAATCATTTTTATTGAGCAAGACATGATAGTGAATTGATCCATTTATATCAAACATTCCCATATATAAGTATATATTGAAATCATAAATTTTGGGATGACAAACTTGATTATCAATAACAATCCCAGGAGGTACGTTATATGAAGAACTTCCAACCAAACCGAGCCCAACAAAGAGGCAAGACAGGGAACCACAACAGGCACACCCGAGCCCAACAAGGTGGGACAGGAAAAAAAGAATAAAAAACAGTTTCAGTCCAACTAAACCCAGTAAAAGAGAGCCAACAGATAAGCTTTTGAGTCAAACCAATTCCTTGTCTCAAATCCAATTAAACCCAATATAAATGCTAAAGAAAAGAATACAGTTTAAGCCAAAACCGCACCCACCAAATGGGAAAGACAGATCGACATTTCTAGTATGAGTTCAACCCAAAAGAGCCAAAACCGAAACCAGCACAGAGACTAACCGAGCCCAACACATGCGCGAAACTGAGCCCGACACATGTCAAACCGAGCCCAANGACAAACTTGATTATCAATAACAATCCCAGGAGGTACGTTATATGAAGAACTTCCAACCAAACCGAGCCCAATAAAGAGGCAAGACAGGGAACCACAACAGGCACACCTGAGCCCAACAAGGTGGGACAGGAAAAAAAAGAATAAAAAACAGTTTCAGTCCAACTAAACCCAGTAAAAGAGAGCCAACAGATAAGCTTTTGAGCCAAACCAATTCCTTGTCTCAAATCCAATTAAACCCAATATAAAGGCTAAAGAAAAGAATACAGTTTAAGCCAAAACCACACCCACCAAATGGGAAAGGCAGATCGACATTTCTAGTATGAGTTCAACCCAAAAGAGCCAAAACCGAAACCAGCACAGAGGCAAACCGAGCCCAACACATGCGCGAAGCTGAGCCCGACACATGTCAAACCGAGCCCAACATAGAGGCAATAGAAAGAATTATGACAAATAAACTGAGCTCAGCGAAGGGAGCATACCAAACCAAATCTCATGCAAAACCGGTCCCCAAAACCTCAGGCCAAACTGAGTCCACCAAGCCAAAATTCAGCCCAGAAGTAGCTAAGACCGTACCCAATACATGGGAAACATCAGAGAAGAATTTCCAACAATAATCCATCTCCAAAGAGCTAAAACTGAACCCCACAAATGGGCCAAAACAGATAAAAATATGTCTAGCAAGGATCCAACTTCAAAGAGCTAAAACCGAACCCATCCATATGGGGAAAACAGAGAAACATTTTCAGCTATAATCCAACANAATAATCCATCTCCAAAGAGCTAAAACTGAACCCCACAAATGGGCCAAAACAGATAAAAATATGTCTAGCAATGATCCAACTTCAAAGAGCTAAAATCGAACCCATCCATATGGGGAAAACAGAGAAACATTTTCAGCTATAATCCAACCTAAAAAAACCAAAACCGAGCCCATCCATATGGGAAAAAACAGCGAAACATTTTCAGCTATAATCAACCTAAAAGAGCCAAAACCAAACCCATCTATATGGGAAAAACAAGATAGAATTTCCAGCTAACATTTAATCCAAAAGAAGCTAAATTCGAGCCCACCAAATGGGCCAAAACAGAGCCACCAAGAATCAAGTTCCACAAAACCTTAGAACCCAAAATTTGCATCCAACATATACTTCAAACAGGGACAGATAATAGGAAACAAAGAAACACAAATTGGTCCCTAAAACCAACATCCCAAAGCATCGAAACGAATTCTAACATATATTTGAACTGGAGTAATAACAACAAAAAATTTCAGCATTACATTTCTAAGCATATATTCCAAATAAGCAACTATCATCTCATGGCAACAAGTGGAATTTTCCAAAATTCTATCTATCATGCATTTTGAGCAGAAAAGAGAGAAAATATCTATATTATACTCCATTTTTTAAATTGTTGCTAGAAACTATCCATGCTTAGATCTCATAACAGACCTAAACTTTACTTCCACATGCTTTAGAAGAGAAAAGAAACACTTTCAGGTGCAAATCCGAATGATGCAGATTAGAGAGAAGAAGATAAATACCTCTCAATGCAGACTTAAAGCAAAACTTTAGAATAAATTTAAGAAAAATGCTTCCTGTAGAAAATTTTCTCCCAACACCTTCGAGGAAGCAATGATCCACGAACACCCCAACACAGAAGAACTTAGCCGAGAAGGAAATTCGGCAGAGCCTCTTCTTCTAAAAGCCTCGAACAACTAGTGAAAACCTCAGCCTTCCTTTCTTTAAAAAAAAATTCAACAACCCAAAACAGTACTTTAGGAAGCTTTTTTATAGGCGACATAGATGAAGGGGGGAATCGCCACCTACCACCATTTTGTGGTCGAATAAAACAATGGGAGTGAATCATCACCNCCAAAACAGAGCCACCAAGAATCAGGTTCCACAAAACCTTAGAACCCAAAATTTGCATCCAGCATATACTTCAAACAGGGACAGATAATAGGAAACAGAGAAACACAAGTTGGTCCCTAAAACCAACATCCCAAAGCATCGAAACGAATTCTAACATATATTTGAACAGGAGTAATAACAACAAAAAATTTCAGCATTACATTTCTAGCATATATTCCAAATAAGCAACTATCATTTCATGGCAACAAGTAGAATTTTCCAAAATTCTATCTATCATGCATTTTGAGCAGAAATGAGAGGAAATATCTATATTATACTCCATTTTTTTTATTGTTGCTAGAAATTATCCATGCTTAGATCTCATAACAGACCTAAACTTTTCTTCCACATGCTTTAGAAGGGAAAAGAAACACTTTCAGGTTCAAATCCGAATGATGCAGATTAGAGAGAAGAAGATAAATACCTATCAATGCAGACTTAAAGCAAAACTTTAGAATAAATTTAAGAAAAATGCTTCCTGTAGAAATTTTTCTCCCAACACCTTCCAGGAAGCAATGACCCACGAACACCCCAACACACAAGAACTTAGCCGAGAAGGAAATTCGACAGAGCCTCTTCTTCTAAAAGCCTCGAACAACAACTAGTGAAAATCTCAGCCTTCCTTTCTTAAAAAAAAAATTCAACAACCCAAAACAGTACTTTAGGAAGCTTTTTTATAGGCAGAGATGAAGGGGGGAATCGCCACCTACCACCGTTTTGTGGTCGAATAAAACAACGGGTGTGAATCATCACTATAAAGGAGGAGAAAGTAAAGCCTCGAGAAGGACAAGGGTCGACCAGCTGAGCTCCCACGATTGGAGAGCTAAGCGGTTGAGCAGCCACGCGAGGAAGGAGAAGAGTCGAGAGGAGGGGGGAGATCGCCACGTGGATGAGTCACAAGAACTAGGGCACGAGAGGGGGCGAGACGAGCCGCTGGATAGGTCAAATGAAGAGATAAATGCGTGGGTAAGGGGGTAAATAGGGTTTAGAATTATAATTTTAATATTATAAGTAATAGTATAAATATAAAAATTTTTAATATTTCAAAAATAAAAATTTAATTTGTACTTTTTATTCGTGTGTCACAACATAACAAAATGGATGCCTCTTTTAGGTAATTATGATGTTCCAGATGCGTTGGCGTGGTCCGTTTTTTCATCAGAGGTCGTTTTGATGAATTTATCGATTTGCGTGCAATTTTCTCGTGTGCGGAATTATGACAATATGAGTGTATTTCCTAGCTAAAATTGATGCCCCGAACGCGTTGACGCAGTCCATTTCGTCATCGGAGGTCGTCCAGAGAAGTTCACATTTTCACCCATTCTTTAAGCTCAATTCTAGTCAGATCTTGTGCAACTTAGTGAATTTTTTGCATTTTATGTGTGCGCATGATGATGAAGTCCTGAAGAGGTTTCCCTAGGGCTTGAGATCCTATTGAGAACTTCTCATTGAGTCTCCACATGATAGTCCTTAACCTCTCGACCATACGACGATGATTTTGAGATCATCAGTGTGAGACATCACAAGAGAAATAGAAAGTAGCTGGAATTTCTAAGGAAATTGATTCCAATACTAGTTTTCTAAGATAATCAATAGGAACCCCAAGAGCTAGATCCTAGAATCCTAACGAAAAGAGTAATGACCTCAAAATGAGGTCAACAGTGGTGTGTGCTGATTATATGATTGGTGCTTTTGCTGGTTAAGTTCATGTTCGTGGTAATGTTGTGGTGCTTGTTGATGCTGGGGTTGGTGCTTTTGGTCGTGTGGGTTGATGTTGGGTTTGATGCTGGGGTTTGTGTTGTTGGTGGTGTGCTGATGTTGGGGTTGGTTATGTTGGCTGTGTGTGCTGATGTTGGTGTCGTTGGTGGTGTGTGTTGATGTCGGGTTTGTGCTCGTGGTTTGTCGTGATGTTTCCTTTCAGCTGGCTTTTCGAGTTATAATTTTTTAAATGACATTTTATTTTTCATTTGCTATGCATTTATGTTGCTTGTGATTTTTCATGTTAGTTTCGTCACGGTAAAAACAAAAGAAACTGGTTCGTCTGTCATGTGGGGCTAAATATGTCAAATTTATTTTCTGCAACCTTTGTCTTAGTGAGGTGAAATTAGAAAATAGACCAAATACCTATTTTAAGGAGGGTTGGCAAAATATAATAAAGAAGTTCAAGGAACACACATGAAGGAATATGACAAGAAGCATTTGAAAAATAAATGTGATCAGTTAAAGGACTGAAAATTATGGAAAGAATTGAAGTGTGGATCCACAGGCTTGGGTTGAGACCCTATAAAATGAACCATAGTTGCTTCCGAATAACAGTGGGCCGAGAGATTGGAGGTGAGAATTTATGTTATGTGAAATTCCTTACCAATTATTTACATCTTCAGTTACATCAACATATGAATAGACCATTACTTTGTAGGTTGTTTCAAATGCTAAAAAAAAATTAAATTTAGTGGTATCATCCCGAGCTTGAAGAAAAGTTGGTCCGTGTGTTTGTTAGAGTCATCGTAATAGGAGGCCATGCATGGACCCCTAGCGAGAGAGGGTTTGTTGACATAGTTGAGCATGTGGATGCCAAGCTAATTTCTAGTTCAAATGAAACCCCCAGTCGTAACGTTAATGAAGTTGAATCTACCAGTTGTTTTAAGTTTGTGGGCTGAGAAAAAGAGAAAAGAATGTTTTGTTTTTCATTAGAAGCCAAATATCACAGTTAGTTGTTTCTTGCATTAATGACCCTAACATATCACAAATAACTTCCATTCAGCATGTTACGCTAATTCTGGAGCCAACTCCAGAAATTTTTTAGGACATGCCTTTGTATTTATTCTCTATGAAGTTGTTTGAAGACCCAATTCAGACAGTGCTTTTAATGACGATGACTCCTGACCCTAGGGTCAACTATTTATATTATTTTCATGAGAACAGAGATGCTTGATTTTCATTTATGTTAGTTAGACAATTTATATATGTTTTTCATTAGGACACTGTTTATGTTGCTTGGATATTTATTTTTCACTGGGACACTATTAACACTGCNTTGAGATCCTATTGAGAACTTCTCATTGAGTCTCCACATGATAGTCCTTAACCTCTCGACCATACGACGATGGTTTTGAGATCATCAGTGTGAGACATCACAAGAGAAATAGGAAGTAGCTGGAATTTCTAAGGAAATTGATTCCAATACTAGTTTTCTAAGATAATCAATAAGAACCCCTAGAGCTAGATTCTAAAATCCTAACAAAAAGAGTAATGACCTCAAAATGAGGTCAACAGTGGTGTGTGCTGATTATATGATTGGTGCTTTTGCTGGTTAAGTTCATGTTCGTGGTAATGTTGTGGTGCTTGTTGATGCTGGGGTTGGTGCTTTTGGTCGTGTGGGTTGATGTTGGGTTTGATGCTGGGCTTTGTGTTTTTGGTGGTGTGCTGATGTTGGAGTTGGTTCTGTTGGCTGTGTGTGTTGATGTTGGGGTTGGTTCTTTTGGCTGTGTTGATACTGGGGTTGGTGTCGTTGGTGGTGTGTGTTGATGCCAGGTTTGTGCTCGTGGTTTGTCGTGATGTTTCCTTTCAGCTGGCTTTTCGAGTTATAATTTTTTAAATGACATTTTATTTTTCATTTGCTATGCATTTATGTTGCTTGTGATTTTTCATGTTAGTTTCGTCACGGAAAAAAACAAAAGAAACTTGTTCGTCTGTCATGTGGGGCTAACTATGTCAAATTTATTTTCTGCAACCTTTGTCTTAGTGAGGTGAAATTAGAAAATAGGCCAAATACCTATTTTAAGGAGGGTTGGCAAAATATAATAAAGAAGTTCAAGGAACACACATGAAGGAATATGACAAGATGCATTTGAAAAATAAATGTGATCAGTTAAAGGACTGGAAATTATGGAAAGAGTTGAAATGTGGATCCACAGGCTTGGGTTGAGACCCTATAAAACGAACCATAGTTGCTTCCGAATAACAGTGGGCCGAGAGATTGGAGGTGAGAATTTATGTTACGTGAAATTCCTTACCAATTATTTACATCTTCAGTTACATCAACATATGAATAGACCATTACTTTGTAGGTTGTTTCAAATGCTAAAAAAAATTAAATTTAGTGGTATCATCCCTGAGCTTGAAGAAAAGTTGGTCCGTGTGTTTGTTAGAGTCATCGTAATGGGAGGCCATGCATGGACCCCTAGCGAGAGAGGGTTTGTTGACATAGTTGAGCATGTGGATGTCGAGCTAATTTCTAGTTCAAATGAAACCCCCAGTCGTAACGTTAATGAAGTTGAATTTACCAGTTGTTTTAAGTTTGTGGGCTGAGAAAAAGAGAAAAGAATGTTTTGTTTTTCATTAGAAGCCAAATATCACACTTAGTTGTTTCTTGCATTAATGACCCTAACATATCACAAATAACTTCCATTCAACATGTTACGCTAATTCTGGAGCCAACTCCAGAAATTTTTGAGGACATGCCTTTGTATTTATTCTCTATGAAGTTGCTTGAAGACCCAATTCAGACAGTGCTTTTAATGACGATGACTCCTGACCCTAGGGTCAACTATTTATATTATTTTCATGAGAACAGAGATGCTTGATTTTCATTTATGTTAGTTAGACAATTTATATATGTTTTTCATTGGGACACTGTTTATGCTGCTTGGATATTTATTTTTCACTGGGACACTATTAACACTGATTTGGATATTTGTTTTTCATCGAACAATTTGTTATTTTGCTTTTCCTAGTTTATTTATGATTGTTGTTTGTTTAGGTAAAGTTTTGACAATAGTTAATTCGACAATTCTTATATGTGGTAGCTCAATATACAGTGAATAACATAAACGCACATAGAGGCATAGAGGAAGAATTGCAATTGTGGTGTGTTTGATATATGAGTACTAAAACTTATATATAACTCGATCTTCTTGCATGAAATTTTCATACACTGGTGATAATGTGTTGGACGGTTGCTTGTAGGGCACACAACAATATTCAACAATATATTCCTNAGTACTAAAACTTATATATAACTCGATCTTCTTGCATGAAATTTTCATACACTGGTGATAATGTGTTGGACGATTGCTTGTAGGGCACACAACAATATTCAACAATATATTCCTTATGACACTGTCTGAATTCATCGATCTTTTAGAGCTACACATGAATTATGGACTTCATGGCTTCTCCAAAATGATTTCCAGAGAGGTGTTGACAATAACCCTTTACATTTTATCTCAGAATGAATATATGAGAGGAGCCATTGAGTGATTTCAATACACATATGAAATTATCNATTTCCAGAGAGGTGTTGACAATAACCCTTTACATTTTATCTCAGAATGAATATATGAGAGGAGCCATTGAGCGATTCCAATACTTATATGAAATTATTAACGGATCTTTTTCAATTGGGTTGAATGCTCTAGTCAGTTTCTCATCTAAATTTTTTAAACCAGGTGACCCAATATATGAAAGGACTCTCATAAAAATTGCACATGACCCGCGGAATGTGTCATATTTTAAGGTAATTTTATTTATTCATTAAATCCATAATTCAAATGAATACTATAATTTACAAACCCTTGTTAAATTTTTTAGAATTGTATTAGAGCGATTGATGGAACACATGTGGATGCACGTGTATCGAATAATGAAAAGATCACATTCATTGGGCATTGTATTTAGCTATAAAACATGCTTCTAATACTTTTGAGTTCTTCTAATTATAAGTGCACATTATTTTATGGAGGAATTGTTAGATAGGTTATAACTCTCAATAAAGGATCTTGGACCTTCAAGGGAATCATAACTTTCAGACCCATAAACTAGTGAAAATGAAGCAGATTGAGATGAGATTCTTNTTCAAATGAATACTATAATTTACAAACCCTTGTTAAATTTTTTAGAATTGTATTAGAGCGATTGATGGAACAAAGGTGGATGCACGTGTATCGAATAATGAAAAGTCACATTCATTGGGCATTGTATTTAGCTATAAAACATGCTTCTAATACTTTGAGTTCTTCTAATTATAAGTGGACATTATTTTATGGAGGAATTGGTAGATAGGTTATAACTCTCAATAAAGGATCTTGGACCTTCAAGGGAATCAGAACTTTCAGACCCATAAAATAGTGAAAATGAAGCAGATTGAGATGAGATTCTCTATGTAGCTTTACTTTTGTTATGGTGTTTGGGAACACAACACACGACAGTCGTATATTCAAAGTTGCCACAAGAACTCAGAAATACAATCCTCCTCACCCAACCCTAAGTTTGGTCGACCCTAATCCCTAATTAGACATTTTTTCAGTGCAATACTAATTATTGGATGTGTTGGATAAATATTGTTTGGTCGATGCCAAAGAGGGTTTCTAAAGCCATTGTCAGATACCAAATATCATATTCTTGATTTTGAAAGACCCAACAATGTCGCTTTTGTAAGAAAGAAATCTTTAACAATACACAATCATTCTTATGCAGAGTCATTAAAAAAACATTTGGAGTGAAAGAAAAAATGGGTCATACTGCGGGATAGGCTGACATATCCTTTTCCTAAACAAGTGCAAGTTGTCGTGGCCACAATGACTTTCCACAACTATATTCAGTGGCATCCTTCTCGTAACGAAATTGACTTCAACAGGGTTGATGAAGATCGATCACATGTCCTTATTGAAGCATATGAATATTGTCTATGACAATCTTTATCACCGGCAGAAGATGAATATACTTGCATCCAGGATGGAAAGGTGCAGTGGAGATAATAGAGTTGAGAGTGGATTACAGATGCCATCGCTGCTGATGGATCGATTGTATTTTTTTTGTTGATACTTTATTTGCAATGTGTTGTAAAAATTTTAATTGTTTATTGTATTGTTGTTGTATCCAATTATCTATATTTTGAATGTCAATTTAAATTCTCATTCTTTTGCATGTATTCTTCCCCAATTGGATGACTGATGAGGTAACTTTGGATATAATATGTAATATAAATTTTTATTGCATGTTTTATTTAGTGTTTTTGAGTCTATGAAGAGACATTCGACCTTAAGAGTTCTTCTGGACGACCTATATTTTGCTATTGGTTCTTGTCACGTGAAATTCCAATGAAGACAACCAAGTTTCTTTCCTTTTTTAATGCTGTGGTTTTTGAGGATACAAGAACCCTTTTTATAATAAGGTCTAGTGACAGATTCGTTTGTTTATACTATGTTCCCCGAGACCTCACAGTTTAATAAAACTTGCATTGATTGCTTATAATATTTTTTTTTGCTAATGTTACATTTACGGATTTTTATTTTTTGTTTTAAACCATCAGAAAAGATGCTCGAGGACAGTGCCTCTAGAGCATTGCATTGTTACTGCGGTCTACAATGTTATTTACTTATTTTGCAACAGCCAAATAGCTACGGGAGACAGTTTTACAGGTGTCCGAGTAGAATATTAGAGTGTGGCTTCTTTAGGTCGGTGGGATGGGTTGGAGGTATCTATCGCCGATAGTGATCGGGCGTGGCGAGTTTCCTTGGAAGACCGTTTATCTCGTGACAAATCAATTATATTTTCAAATTATTATTATTATATTATTAATTGTTATTTTAATAATTCTTCTTTTAATTTTAATTGTCGTGGTACTCACAATTTTGTGATGTGTTTGTTTTTATTTTGTATCATTCAATTTGAATATTTGTTTTCAAGTATGAAATGTGCTAATATAAATAGTTCTATAAGCAACAATTTAGTATAGGGACAGAAAAGTCATTTGTTCAAAAATAGATGTAGCATAGCTGTTTTAAAATTGTAAAAAACAAACAGATAGTTTCTCCGTAACAGCTTTTGCACAACATTTTTCTGCTACAGCTGCTGTGCAGCTGTTTCGTGCTACAATTGCTGCGCAGTGGCTTTTTAATAAGCTATAGTTGCCCGAAACATACCCTAAGAAACATCTTTTAAAAGATAACAATTATTAGATATTATCATCTTGTCAAATATAATTAGAATATTATAATTATTGACTTTAAACTCTACAAGACTACAAAATTTTTACAAACATAATTTTTTAATTTCACATGCAATCCAGTTCTACCAACAAGAAAACAAATGAGCCTCAACTTTTACTAGACATTCATCTGAATATTATTC
>JXCR01103793.1:0-38316 GCA_002079205.1 Phalaenopsis hybrid cultivar | reverse complement strand
ATATATATATATATGAAAAAATATGAAATCAAACTGACCTCATATTTGTATCTAACGCGAAGGATAAACACAAGCCTTGATGGTGAGACTTGATCAAATAAACTAGGAAATGTATGATGTCCGTTTGGTCTGCGAAACCATTTTATTTGCAGACAATTTCCCTTATTTAATATGAAGAATTCAATAGGGTTTATATTAAGCTAGGTTTGGACAAGCTTCTTGTAAGTGCAAGCCCTTATAGTTAATTACATCTTAAATGAATGAATTTACCTAAGGAAACTCTCGATAAAAATCAGGAAAAATTATCTTCAAGGAGTTCAAAAGGATAGGACTTTTCAATGATATCGGACAAAGAGGTATGAAATGGGATTGGCTAAAATTTGGAACATTTTATTTTTGGAATCCAAATGAAGAAGTAGGGGTTGTCATGGATCTGGTGGAGAACCTCGGTGACTTCCCGGTTTATCCTTTTGTTTGGTTCAGTTTTGAGGAGAAATATTTAGGTGTTTCTTCCTCCAATTTTATTTGTTATGGATTACATTCGTGTGAGACAATCACATAATTAGATTGGAAGATGTGAGGGTTTAGGTCGTGACAAACGATAACCTCAGAATCCTAAGAGAAATTAGGGCTAGTATTGTACGACATGGTTGTACAAAGGCCTAAAGATGAATTGAGGATTCATGTTGTATAAGCAAACAACCTCAAAATCCTATCTCTTAGTTGTTTAATTCTAAGGAAGGAAGTTGGTTTAGCTGATGTAGACATGTTTTGCAGTTGAAGATGATCGTGCTGCCCACAAGGCTAGCTCCAAGCTCCTTGCCGCGACGACTTTAAGAATTCTAGGGTGTCCAGTTATGATGTGAAATCATGTGGCCCTGTGGTTGTAGTTCTTTAAATTATCTAGGTGATTTTAAAGTTGATTAGAGTGACATTGGTTAGGATCCCACGGTTCCCTCGTTCCGGCATCACTTTTTCTATTGGATTCACTTAGTGTAAATTTAAACCAAACTTAATGAGTTCCATAATTTCATTTAGACTGTGGGAAGTCTCAACCGTAGGTTACCTCCTCCAAGGGATTCCCGATCATCCGATAGAGACATCTTAATTTAGTTAAAATTGTTGTTTTGGGATGTTTGTGATTAAATTTTGGGTTGTATTAAATTTTAAATGTTGTGGCGGTGAATTTTTTCTTGATTGATTTTATTTTTCTTTTTTTGTTTTCGTTTTGTGGCTATCTTGACAGTTTTAGTTTTTATGCAATGTGACATCGTTGTTTAGCAGATTTTTAATCTCCACTAAGATTCAAAGTTCTGAGAACTTCCCATAAATTTTTAAAACATTTAGAGCTCATTTAATAACTCAAATTTATTTTCAAAGTTAAATGACATTTTTGACACTAAATGATTTTTAATAATCAAAATATAAATTAGAAATTATGAAAATGAGTTTTTGGAGTTCTCTGTGATCAGAGGGATTTTCTAAAAATAAAATAGTGTTTAAAATAAAAACTCCATTTTTAGCTTATTCTTAAATATTTCAGATAATTAAAAATGATAAAAATCACAAAAATAATAAAATTTATGGAAATATTCTAAATTGTTTCCTAAGCACTTAGGAACAATTGGATTATTTTTCTTTACTTTCAAAGTGAAGATATTGAATTTTAAAGTTTAAAATAATTTTTAAAGGCTAAAAATGGATTTTCAACAAAATAATTCCAATAAATCAAAGAAAAATTAAGAAAATGTAAAATTTACTTCCCTAGGTTCTTTGAACTCATGGAGATCTTTTAAAAATATAAAACTTAATTTTCCACACTTAAAATATATTATAATTACCAAATGTTCCAGAAATAAAAATAATTCCAATAATTGACAAAAAAACTCAATAAATCATGAAATTTGTTCCAAATGGCTCTCAGATCAAAGTCTACCTCCAGTAGAAATTTCAAGGGATTAGGCTTTGTCTTGGACAAGTTATGGAATTTTCTTTGAAAAATTCTATTTTTGCATTAAATTAAAAATGTAAATTAAATTAAATTTTGAAAAATCACATTTTCTAATCTTATGTCTTAATTGACACATGAGGAAGGTAAGAGGAAATTTCAAAAGTCATTTGAATTACATTTGACAAATTATGAAGTGATAGAGCCTTAGGGGCAAAAGTGTAATTTTTGAAATTTAGCCTTAATTAAACATTTAGGCTTAATTCAAAGAGGGAAAAGGGTAACCTCTGATTTTAACTAACTTACTTAGATGATTCAAATACAAGGGGATTAATTGGTAGAAACCAATCTCACTTTTGTTAATTAAAGGATAAATTTGTAACTTCCTTAAAAACATTAAAATTTGGAAGTCTAGTCAACCAAATGATTCTAGACTTAGGGCTATAGTTTTGGGTGTTAATAACTCACTAATTTAATACCCTTATTTGAGGTTCGAATGATTTTTCAAGAGTTTTAAAAAATGAATGATCGTCATTTAAAATTTTATTCTCTTTGAAAAATAACTAAGACATCCACCAAAACCTTAAGGGCTTAGTAGTGACCTACGGTAAATCAAATATGATTAAATGAGGATTAGAAAAGTAAATATAGCTAAAATCAAACACCTTTGGATCATTACAAGCCCAAATTAAAAAAATTTGCTAAAGGTCTTTGATAGCGCTAACTTGCCTCTTCAAGGGTTTTCACCCACATAATTTACAAATTAAATCACAAATGATAATTACCATACTCTTAGCGGTAATTGAAACATCAATGTTCACTGAGCATTAAAAGTATTCTTAGGATGGATTTATTAATCAATATAATAAGTTAAAATGAACTCGAGGCTTTTCACCAGACGGTGAGAGGGAGGCCTGCTTCTTTTTCCAGACCTATTGGATACCTCAGAGGTCTACTAATCTTAATATGTTTTGCTTAACAAAAATCATCCTTAATCAAACTCAAGATATGACCTAGGGTTAGGTAGTTCGCTAAAACTTTACTTTCCTGCTTCATAGAAAATGCCCTGACATGCATCTTGAGTCTCAGGTGGTGGAACGAGGAGACTCGCCTGGTACACTTTTACAATTTACAGTGTTGTTCATTTTCGGCCAAAATAGTCTTTTAAAGTTGTGGATGAGTTTGCCCAAGAGTTGCCTAAGCATCCCTTAAAAATTTAGCCTTATCCAAAGCCAAATTGGGCATAACCGTCGAGCTCGCCGTCAGCGGCCTCGAGGGCACCGTCCGCAGACCTTCTTAATGAATTAATTCTAGAATCTTGGGAAAATCTCGCCGTCGGCAGGGTCGTTGGCGCTGTCGGTGTGGTCGATGGCGCCGTCGGCGCACAAGTTCAATTCTTTACATTTTGGTCCTTTTCACTCTAAATTCGCTCCTTTTTGCATCTTTTTGCTCCAATGACTCTAATTCATCATTCCTGCAACAAAACATCAAAAATATATTTCTTTAAAGTGCAATATCATCAAAAAAAGTATAAAATAAGTATGAAAATTAGTTGTCGTTGTGGGATTATTCAATCCGCGATTTATGAATCCTCATTCCTTGATCAATCTTTTCTTCATCAGTAACTTGTTGAAGATTTGCTGCGCTTCCGCACTAATAAACGTTTGCCAATTGAAAACTTGCATTCTGGGATTATCATGGGAATTATATGCAATAGGAATGAAATTGGAGGAGTTTCACTTCATTTTTGGGGGCAAAATATAAACTAGGAATCAAATTTTGGAGTTTAAAAGAGGAACTCCCGCCCAAAAACCGCCAAAAACAGTAATTTGAACCCAAGTAACCGCCATCTCGCTGGTCTCACCATCGGCAGGGTCGAGGGTNTATATATATATATATATATATATATATATATATTTCAAAGGAGCATTATTCGGCTCCCTACATGTTGAATATCGAAAGTGTTAGAAAGGTTACTAAAGGAGGGGTTCCCAGACAAAGGGAGGGAACCCACTCCTCAAAAATATCCGAAGAGTTACAAGTAAAAGGAAAAAAACAAAAGGAGAAAGCAAATAATGCACTAAATCTCTTTAAGTGGCCTTGGTTTGAATCTGACGTGAGGGATCTTCAGTTTGTCAACATGAAGTAGGAGCGCAAGGGGGGTAGGAGGTGTTGTATCAATAGAAATAGAGTTGGCATAGGTTCCTTGTCAGGCAAGCCAGTTAGCTGGTTGGTTACCTTCTCTATAAATGAAGGACATATGGATTATAAGACTTTTGTAGAGAATGCCAATTTTTCTCTTCCAATGCATATGGTTCCATGAGGATGGCTTATCAAAACTCAGCAAAGAGATAAGCTGTAAAGAGTCAACCTCAAGCCAAACTTTTTGCCAACTTACCTTTTGTGCAAAGGTAAGGGCCCAGTAGGTAGCAACAAGCTCAACTTCAAGAGCATCATTTGCCACAGTGGGAGCATGGAAGAAATGTAGACAATTACTGGAAGAATTTCTGAAACCCCCCCCACCCCTGCACCCCATTTAGAGAAGCTACCATCAGTGTTTATCTTCATGGTTAGAGTATCAGGGGGTTCCAAGTGATAGTCTCATCTCCGTTGTGATTGATAGTGTTGATGGTCTGAGCCATATTTAAGCTAGGGCAATTCATAAAGCATAGTAATTTTCCAACCCATCAACAAGAACCAAGCCACAATGAAGGGGACTGACTCCTCCTTTGTACTTCTCCAGCTATGCCAACCAGCATAAAGATTAGTGCAGTCCTCGTCCAAGAGATCCTTCGTCCTACCATAAAAGATCTCTTTCCACACCTCTTGAGCAAACTCACATTTGAAAAACACGTGGTGAATGTTCTCTTCACTTTTCAGATAAAGATAACATCTCGAGGGTCCTCTTAAACCTTTGAGTTTAAGAATATCATCAGTGGGCAAGAGGTTGTTGAAGAATCTCCAGCAAAAGAAAGAAATGGAGGGGGATAGAAATTTGTTCCAGATGACCTCACCCCAATTGACCTTCTCCCAGAGATTAAACTTGGCATAAATTGCTTTGGTAAGGCTTTGGTTAGTGTATCCTTGCCAAATGATCTTATCATTTCTGTCTTTATTAAACACAGTTATAGTAACTATGGATAAATGAGGCTCCTGAATGAGAGATTGGAGCTTAGGAACATCCCAGGAGTCCCCATCCCAGAAGTCACAGACAAGGAGCTGAGGGTTAAAGTCTGGGGGGGCCCCAATACAGTCTTTAGGACACCAGTTTTCAAGCCAGAAGTTCACTTTACCATTCCCCAAATCTAAATGTACATGTCTTCAGCTTGCTTTCTGAATTTTAGCATGTTTGTCCAAATTTTGGAGTCTCCCAGATTTTTAGTGATAAGGGAGGGGTGTTGGCCCTTACAATACTTACCATACATGAATTTGCCCACAAGAAAGTTTGTGATTTGAACTAAATCTACATCTTACAGAAATTAATGATAACAACTTGTTGGAGCCCCTTGAACCCCAGCCCACCAGCTAAAATGGGTTTGGCTACCTTCTGCCAAGAAGCCCAGTGCAACTGCTTTCTTTGACCAGCCCATAAAAAGATGTTAAAAGCTCTCTCCAACTGGATTTGGGTGCTTTTCTTGANTGCTCTTGTCCGATTGAGTTCCAATTTTTCTCTATGGATCCAATTTTTATGATGATTCAAGGGTAAATAAGACTAGTAATACTACCACAAACTAACAATAATTTTAAATAAAAACTACTATAATTGTGATAAAAGTAAAGATAAATATGGGTTGCCTCCCAATAAGTATTTGGTTTAACGTCGTCAGCCTGACCTGTTCAGGTGTCATTCAGGTTGACTAATCATTAAAACCTCTTTAAAATTTGGTCTTTTACCCTCAAAATATGGTCTTAATCTGTGTCCATTTACTTTAAATCTATTTTCTGTCTTCTGATCTTCAATTTTAATAGCTCCGTAAGTATAAACTTGAGTCACAGTAAAGGGTCCTAACCAACGAGACCTCAATTTCCTAGGAAATAACTTCAGCCTAGTGTTGTAAAGAAAAACTTCTTGTCTTAGTTCAAAGTTCTTTTGGTTAATCTTCCAATCATGCCATAAATTTAGTTTCTCTTTATAAATTTTTTAATTATCATAAGATTTATTTCTTAATTCTTCCAATTCATTTAATTGTAACAATCTCTACCAGCATCTTTCAAATTATAATTGAATTCTTTAATCACCCAATATGCTTTATGCTCCAATTCTACTAGTAAGTGATAAGTCTTTCCAAAAATTAGTCTGTAAGAAGTCATTCCAGTAGGAGTTTTATAAGTTGTCCGTAAGCCCATAATGTTGTATCCAGTCTAGTGGACCAATCTACTCTACTAGGGTTTACAGTCTCTTCAAGTATTTGTTTAATCTCTCTTTTAGAAACTTCAGCTGACTCACTGGTTTGAGGATGATAGGTAGTAGAGATTCTATGAATAATATTAAATTTTTCTGCCAATCTCTAAAAATATTAATTCCTAAAATGGGATCATCCGTTAGTGATAATCATTCTAGGCATTCCGTATCTAGTAAAAATATTTTTCATTAAAAATCGTGAAACACTTTTAGCATCACAACAAGGTAAAGCTTGTGCTTCGATCCCACTTAGAAACATAGTCTACTGCAATTAATATATATAAGTTTTCAAATGAAGGAATAAATGGTTCCATAAGAAACATAGTCCACTGCAATTAATATATATAAGTTCCTAAATGAAGGAATAAATGGTCCCAAATAATCAAATCCCCAAACATCAAAATCTCAACTTCTAACATGAAATTTAGAGGCATTTCATTTCTTCAAGATATATTGCCTACTCGTTGACATCGATCATAAGTTTTTATGTATCTATAAACATCTCTAAAGATAGTAGGCCAATAAAATCTAGCTTGTAAAATTTTATAAGCAATTTTATATATCCCAAAATGTCCTCCAAATTTAGAATCATGACATTTCTGAATGATTAGCTCCGTTTCTTCATGAGGTACTCATCTTATCATAATCAGATCCTTACATTGTTTAAATAAATAAGGCTCATCCCAAAAATATGTTTTCGCATCATGAATGAATTTTCTTTGTTGCTGCAATGTCAACATTTGTGGCAAAATATTACTTTCAATATAGTTAACAATATCAGCATACCATGGTATTTTCCACTCATTAATATTATAAAGTTGTTCATCAGGGAAACTGTCTGTAATTTCATTGTCAATGTCAGATAATTCATGATTTTCTAATCTTGACAAATGATCAGCAATTTGATTATCAGTTCCCTTTCTATCAATAATCACAAGATCAAATTCTTGCATTAAAGGTATCCAACTAATCAACCTTGGTTTGGCGTCCTTCTTTTGCTTCAGATAATCAATAGAAGTGATCATGTGCACAACACATTTAGTCCCAATTAAATAAGATCTAAATTTGTCAAAAACATACACAATATGTGCACAACACATTTAGCTCCAATTAAATAAGATCTAAATTTTTCTAAAGCATACACAATGGTCAGGGTTTAGCATCCTTCTTTTGCATAAGATATTTAATAGCAGAGTGATCAGTATGCACAACACAATAGCTCCAATTAAATAAGATCTAAATTTATCTAAAGCATATACAATGGCCAGTAACTCTTTTTCAATGACAGTATAATTAATTTGTGCATCACTAAGAGTTTTACTAGTGTAGTATATAACTTTAAAAATCTTTTCATACCTTTGTCCAAGAACAACTCCAATAACATAATCACTAGCATCACACATCAGTATAATATAGTTAATTTGTGCATCATTAAGAGTTTTACTAGCGTAGTATATAACTTTAAAAAAAATTCAGTAAGAGTATAGTTAATTTGTGCATCATTAAGAGTTTTACTAGCGTAGTATATAACTTTAATAATCTTTTCCTTTGTCCAAGGACAGCTCCAATAGCATAATCACTAGCATCACACATCAATTCAAATGGTTTTTTGTCCAAGAACAGCTCCAATAGCATAATCACTAGCATCACACATCAGTTCAAATGATTTCTTGACAGCTCCAATAGCATAATCACTAGCATCACACATCAATTCAAATGGTTTCTCCCAGTTAGATGAAATTATAATAGGGTTTGTGATTAATTTTTCCTTTAATAACTCAAAGGCATTTAAACAACTTTCACTAAATTCAAATTTCTTGTTCTTTTCTAAAATTTGGCATAGAGGTTTGGTAAATTTTGAAAGACCTTTAATAAAACGCCTGCAAAATCAAACAAGTCCAAGAAAACTCCTAACCTCTCTTACATTAGTAGGAGGTGTTAATTTAGATACAACTTGAATTTTTGCAGGGTCCCTAATGCAATTCCTCTTGCAATCCCAAATTGACATTTCTCCCAATTTAGAACTAAATTAGTTCTTTCGCATAACTCCAAAACTTTTTTATTTCTCCCAATTTAGAACTAAATTAGTTCTTTCGCATAACTCCAAAACTCTTTCAAGATATTCTAATTTAGAACTAAATTAGTTCTTTCGCATAACTCTAAAACTTTTTCAAGATAAATTAAGCATGTGTACTAAATTAGTTCTTTCGCATAACTCCAAAACTTTTTCAAGATAATTTAAGCATGTGTCAAACGATTTTCCAAATACAGAGAAATCATCCATAAATATTTCCAATCCATCATCAATTAATTTACTAAATATGGACATCATACATCTCTAGAATGTTGCATGTGCATTACATAGTCCAAAAGGCATTTTTAAAAAGAAAAAGTTCCAAAAGGACTAGTAAATGTTATCTTTTCTTGATCCTTAGGAGCAATAGGAATTTGATGGTAACTGGTATATCCATCTAAAAAACAAAAATATTTGTGCTCAGCAAGTCTATCTACTATTTGATCTAAAAAGGGTAAAGGGAAGTGATCATTCATGGTGGCAGTGTTTAATTTTCTATAATCAATGAAAATACGCCACCCAGTAACTTGTCTAATAGGTATTAATTCATTATTTTCTTCTGTTTTAACAGTCACTCCTTTTTTAGGAACATAATGAATTGTACTTACCAATGTACTATCTGAAATAGGATATATAATTCCAGCGTCTAACCATTTCAAAATTTCCTTCTTAACTACCTCTTTCATCATTAGATTTAATCTCCTTTATGGATCAACTTGTGGTTTATATTGTTCATCTAATATAATTCTGTGCATACAGATTCAATGACTGATTCCTTAATATCAGCTAAGGTCCAACCAAAAGCTTTCTTATATCTTTTCAATGTATCTAACAGCATTTGAATATCAGCTAAGGTTCAACCAAAAGCTTTCTTATATCTTTTCAATGTATCTAACAGTCTTTGCTCTTGCAATTACTAAGGTCCAACCAAAAGCTTTCTTATATCTTTTTAATGTATCTAACAGTCTTTGCTCTTGCTGATTAAGGTCCAACCAAAAGCTTTCTTATATCTTTTCAATGTATCTAATAGTCTTTGCTCTTGCAGATCATTTAATTATGAAATTATAATAACTGGTAATGTAGACGAGTCTCCCAAAAACACGTACTTCAAGTGGCTAGGCAATACTTTCAACTCAAGTTCACGCGGTTTTATATTTGACTGAAATAGATTCTTATCAGCATTTTTTGTAATATCCAACATCTCAAATCTTTCCTAAACATAATCTAATTCTTCATTTTCTATTTCGTCCAGAATAACTTCATCACTCTCTTCAAATTTTTCTTTCTCTTCAAACTATTCTTTAAATTGTTCTTTCAATAGATGTTCCCTAATTTTCATGCGAAAACATTCATTATTTCTTTCAACAGCAGGGTATTTCATAGATTTTGCAATGTTAAAGGTCACTTCTTGATCATTAACTCTCATAGTTAATTCTCCTTTTTGAACATCTATCATAGCTTTTCCATTAGCTAAAAATGGTCTCCCTAATATGATAGGTATTTCTTTATCTTCCTCCATATCTAAAACAATGAAATCCACAGAAAAGATAAATTTATCCACATTTACTAACACATCTTCTATAACTCTCTTAGGATATGTAACTAAACAATCCACTAACTGTAGAGTTATGGAAGTAGGTTAGACTTCTCTTAAACATAATATTTTGAAAATTGATAGAGGCATAAGATTAATGCTAGCTCCAAAATCACATAAAGCTCTTTCATAAAATTTTTCACCAATAGCACATGGTATAGTGAAACTACCAGGATCTTTTAATTTTTCATGAAGCTTTTTTCTGAATTATTGCACTACACTCTTTACTAAGTGCAACAGTTTCATTATCCGTGAACTTCCTTTTCTTGTTCAGAATATCTTTCATAAACTCACATAATTGGGCATTTGCTCTAAAGCTTCTACGAAGGGAATATTTACCGTTAACTTCTTAAGAATTTCTAAAATTTTAGAAAATTATTTATTCTATTTGTGTTGCTTCAATCTTTGAGGAAATGATGGTGGAGGTTTCTCCACAATAATTTTCATTAGTGTTAATGGATACTCTAAATCTGGCTGGACTCATGATCCTTTTCTTTTTTGGTGTCCACTTTCTCTTTTTCAGTTTCTGTTTTTTTTTTGCACACTTGTCTGCAAATCTTTTCCATTTCTTAATTGTCTCACCTTAATTTGTTCTTTTTGTTGATCTTTAGGATTTGATTCCAGAGTTCTAGGAAAAGTTCCCAATGTTCGGTTAATAAGCGCAGTAGTGATATGCACTAATTGATTTTAAATACTCTTAATAGCAATTCCTTGATTTTGTAATTGATTTCCTTGATTCTGAAATTGTTGACCCATGTTTAATATCAGCTCTTCCATAGACAACTTCTTCTCCTTAATTTGAGTGTTACTGTTAAATCCTGGAGGACAAGAAGGTCTATAGTTAACATTTTCTTGGTTGGATGAATTTCCTAATGGGTTCACTGGGTTGTTTGCCCATTGTTGATTTGTGGAAGAATTGTTATCCCATTTAAAATTTAGATCATTCTTCCAACCTGGATTATAATAGTTCGAATAAGGGTTTTTGGATCTATTAATAGCATTTAAAGTCTCATATGAAGGTTGAACATCTACAAATTGCCCAGATAAATTCTCTTCCATCATATGAGGTGTTGAAGAATAATTCATCCCATAATGATCTAATTTCTTTGATATTGCAGCAATCTGCGAAGTTAACATAGATATTGCATCACAATCATGGATACTAGCTACTCTTTTAGGATTTACCCACTCAGAGGGCTATTAAAAATTGTTGGTAGCCATCTCCTCTATTAATGAATAAGCCTGATCAAAAGGTTTTGACATTAACGAACCACCATCCGCAACATCTATAATCAATCTAAGTGATCCCACTAATCCACTATAAAAAGTTTGAATTATCAACCAATATAGTAACGAATGATGAGGGCATTTCCTAAGAGGATCTTTAATTCTCTCCCAAGCTTCGTATATTGACCTCCATCAATCTGACAGAACGATGTTATGTCATTTGTAAGTTTAGCAGTTTTGGATGAAGGGAAATATTTTGATAGAAATTTCTGTGAAAGTTCTCCCCAAATTCTAATAGATCCTAGTGCTAACAAATTTAACCTAAGTTCTAATAGATTCTCAGTGAAAAAGGAAAAAGTCTAAGTCTAACAGCATCATTTTAGACTCTGTCATATTTAAAAGTAGCACTCTGTTCTAAAAAACTAGCGTGGTGTAAGTTAGGATTTTCATTTGGTGTACCTCCGAATTGATTGTTTTGTATAATTTTGATAATAACAGGTTTAAGCTCAAATGAATTAGCAGCTACATCATGATTTTGGATAGAGAAGTGAATTTCATCTGCTGTAGGATTTGCATAATCTCATAGGGGTCTAGGTTGGTGTTCATTCTCTATTCCTTGATTGTTCATATTGTTTTCTATTGTATCAAAATTTCTAGGTTCTCTTCTCAATCTTCTAATCTTTCTAACAGTGTATTCTAATTTTGAATCGTAGGGTATAAGATTTTTAGGTCCAAATTTATGCATACAATTTAAAATCAGTACACAGTATTACTGTTTAGCAAATGATCCAATTTAAATCGAATGGCATCACTATCTAGCAAATGAGCCCAATCGGCATCTTGAATGTTGTATGTTTTGCATCCTCTAGAACCATTTTGATTTTGTTATAACCTGACGATCCATCCATCAAAGATAAAATCTCATGTGTCGATACGATTTCCACCATCAATTCTAGTATTGATAGTGGAAATTCATCTTATGGACATACTTTATTTAATTCCCTTAAATCGACACAAACACAGATTTCTCCATTTTTCTTCTTTCCTGGCACAACGTTGGATAACCATGCGGGGTATTGCTCTTCTCTTACAATGTTAGCATCTATTAATTTCTTTACCATGGCAATGACTTGTTGCTCTATCTTGAGATGGTTTCTTCTAGGAGCTTGTTTTACTGGGGTCTTGTCTTTGTCTACCCCGAGCTTATTGACAGCAACTTTATATATGCTTAAAAATATAAGTATTTAATACTGCTGCTTAAAGATTTACTTCCTCAACAACTATACCAAATCCTTAATAAATGTTATAGATTTGATAAATATGGAAGAAATAAATATTTAATAATTGTAAAGTAACACTTATCAACGCAAGTATACGTATCTCTCAAGTAACATAGGGCTCTAATGAAGTCCTAGATATTGATCCCACAGCGTGTAAGTTTAGAACTACGAACTAATATTTTAGAAAATTACTTTAATCACAACAATGAAGTTCAATTTGCTTATCTGTCACTAATAGGCAATTGAAATAATTACGTAATTTTAATAACTNGAGTCCCCATCCCAGAAGTCACAGACAAGGAGTTGAGGGTTAAAGTCTAGAGGGGGGGGGGCTCCAATCCAGTCTTTAGGACACCAGTTGTCAAGCTAAAAGTTCACCTTACCATTCCCCAAATCCCAAATGTACATGTCTTTAGCTTGCTCTCTGAATTTCAGCGTGTTTGGAGTCTCCCATCTTTTTTGTGATAAGGGAGGGGTGATGGCCCTTGCAATACTTGCCATACATAAATTTTGCCCACAAGGTATTTAAATTATAATGTCCTTCTGAAGTGGGTGACGGGATTTTGATTTCGGTGACCTACGACTTCTTACGCACAACTCCTAAACCAAAATAGTGCCGACAGCTTATGGGGACTCCACTGGGGACAAGTTTCTGTTTCCCTTTAAATCAGGAATGTACTTTTTTCATAGATTGGTAATATGTACATGTCCCTCTTGGACCAAATTACTTTTCTTCTGTTGACATATTTTACCTATTTCTGTCTTAGGAAAGTACGACCAACTCTCTGGACTTCAGGAATGTCTGTTCAATCACCTTTGGATAGAGAGGTTCATAAGGCCATTAAGGAATCTTTAAATCTTCATATAGGGTCGGATCACAATAAGGGTGTCAGTGGACTAGTTCCACCTGGGCATTGCTAGTCGTTAAATGGGTCCCGCACTAGGTCCTAAACACTTCACACCTCGCTTTCAAATCTGATTTGCTATTTTGTAAATTAAATCAAATTGTGTTGTGTTGTGCGCACTTTAAAATTAATTAAAATTTTCTACTTTCAAATTATCTTTTTACTAAAAATTTTGAAATCCCTGCAAACTAAAATTTACCTGGTCTACCGATCAACCTCTGTTAATTTTCAATGCTTGCACTAAAGATTACAAGATTTTGGCCATATAACTAACCCCATAACTTGTTGTTTTAAAGCTGTTGCAATGACTTACCCAATGCTGACTTTTTCCTGCAACTTGCCGACAAGCCATGAAGCCCGCAACGTTGTTCCCACCATCAATTTTTGAGCCGGATTTGAAGACCTTGAAGTTATCCTAAGGAAGGCTCCGTTCGACATGATGAAAGTTACCGCTCCAGAAGTTCAGGAGTCGTCTGCTGAGTTTGACCTAAATTGTCTTCAAAACTTCACTTTTTATAAGAAAGCCAAGACTACTACCGTCGTGGCACCTACCAAGCTTGCTGTCCCCGCTACTGCTAAGGGGAAAGAAGTAATCATCATTGAAGATCTGACTGAGGGATTAGCTGTCCCGCCATCTGTATTTGAAATTAGATCAAGTTCAAAGGCTGCAGTGCTAACCCAAACTCAAAGGAGAAATCGTAGCTGAAGGGTTCAAAGGGCCACTAAAGCCCAGACTCCTGTAGAAATACCTGTCGAGGAAGATCCTCACCAAGAAGAGTTAGAATTACCGGACGTTTATCCACTTTTGCAGAGAAGTAGATTCCATCCTTTAATGGATACTGATGGATACAAGAGTATCCAAAAATCTCCACTGCATTACCATCTCTTCATGGACATGGTGTGGAGAGAAAGAAACATACTCCTATCACCCAAGTTAGTTCAGTATTTTAGAGGCTAGCCGCCAAAGAAGGCTATTCAGTGAGTGAACTACTTAAACGAGTGGCACGTGCAATTTCCCTTTGTATGAAGAAAGAAATTTTAAAAGACATCAAACCTTGTAAATGACCTCAAAGATTGACTTAAGATTTGCATGCTCGTATTCCCGTCTGGTTCCACTTGAGAAGCAGAGTCAACACTGCTATTGTCACCACATATTCTACCGCTACCAGGACCACAGGTCGTCGACTGGTTAAGTCAAGATTAGGTCTGAGAATCCTACCGATCACCCTCTTTAAAGACATTCCTAAAATTCTGAAGGAAAAGATAAAGAAGTTATTCGATACTATACTTGGTCTGCCCCACAGGGATTATACTCTTCCTCAACGTACCAATGTTAATGCTAGGACACCTCTTCCTGAGGCATCATCATCAAAGAAAAAGGTATGGATACCTAAGGTTGCAGTACTAATACTGTCCAGTAAACCCACAGGGTAAGATCATGGAATGAAGCCAGGGTCTGCAGTAACTGACATCATCGCAGCAATTGCTAGTGAAATGGAAGAGCAAGAGGAGGAGGTTCAGCAGGGTCCCCCAGATCTTAGAACAATCAAAGAATCAATGATCAAAGAAAAATTTGAAATGCTTAGAGCCAAGATTTTTGAGGTGGCTTAGGAACACGGAGTTTCCATCAACAACAATGATGAAGATTATGACTATAATGACCACCTTGAAGAGCATTTCATGGATGTCCATGTCATTGAAACTTGAGGCACTACATCTGTGTGCGAGACTCAACCTCTCGTTGAAGAAAACAAAGTAGACGAGATGCGTAGGGCTATTCTCCTAAGGGATGAACAAGTCAGTCAACTGGAGAAAAGGATAGAAGAGATGGCCGCAACCATTACCGCCATGGACACCATTCAAGGGCTATCATAAGAACCGCAACTAGCATCTCCAGATGTCAACCAATCGGAGATAATACACATTACATATGAAAGAAGAGAAGTTGCCTCTGAAATATAGATGAGAAACAAAAGATGGATTCTCCATCAGGTGTCATACCAGAGAAATAATTTAAGCAAATGGTCGAGCAAGTTCGGGAGGCCTTAACCCAATCTAGGGGTGGTGCATTAATTTTAAAGGGTAGGCCTTACTCGGAGGAATTCGATGTTGTACTCTTCCCCAAGAGTTTTGTGGCCCCAAAATTTAAAATATGTGATGGAACTGGAAATCCCAGACAGCATCTAACACACTTCCGAGCCAGTTATGGCAACACAAGAAATAGCAAAGCTTTGATCTTACAATAGTTCGTTAGTAGCCTGTCAGGAATCGCCTTTGATTGGTACGTCGATTTGCCCAATAAATCAGTAAAGACATTCGCCGAGTTGGAACAATCATTTGTGAAAAGATTTAACGGAGCGCAACATCATGTGTCTATAAGAGAGCTCATGATGGAAAAGCAAAAGCCCAATGAGACTTTGTTGGATTACATCTTGAGGTGGAGAAATCTTAGCATTAAGTGTGAACCTCAACTACAAGAATATCATGAGATTGAGATTTTACTCAAAAGCATTCATGGACCAGTAGCTTTCATGCTTAAGGTGCTCATCATCAAATCCTTCAAGAAGCTATTCAATAAAGCCAACAGTCTTCAAGAAGAAATCAAAAATAAGGATTCGCACGAGAAGGCCAAGGAAACTAGAGTGTTTGAAAAGAAATCAGGAACAGTAGAGACTGTCGACAAAGGAAAACAACCAATGAAGAATTATGTAGAAAATCCTCATCAGTCTTCATCACAACAGGCTCAGAAACAGAATAGTTAGTCCAGCCAGCGACCACCTCATGAACGGTCACCTCGGATAGGGACTAAAAGAATATCTCTGGAAAAATGACAAAAAATGGTGTATTATTTCAAAGACAAAGTCGTATCCAAAATGTTCAGAAGTCTGATGAAGAAGCCTGAGTTCAGACTACAAGAGCCAAAGAAGTCCGAGGAAGTTGACAAGAAAGATCAACCAAATTATTGCCCGTACCACCGATTGCCCAGACATACTATAGAAGAATGCTTCATCGTTAAGGATTTGCTCAAAAAGAATTTAAATAAGAGAATATAAAAATTCCAAAAGAATATTTAAAAGAACTAGAAAAAGGTTCTATAAATATGATTACGACTGTGCAAATCTCTCCGATTGATCCATATACTGAAGAAGATGGATGGAGTATGACTTGGGACAAACTCAAGAGGGTCCTAAATCAAATCTAGAATTCATAGAAACAATCTACCACATACATTGGAAAAGATGGATGGAGTGCAGTTTGGAGCAAATCATCGAAGAAAATATTGAACCAAATCCAGAGTGCGATACAACAAACTTCTGTCCAGAGTCTTCAGTATGCCAAACCCTAGATGAAGATTTCACCACAAGATCTGTCATCATGAAAGACAAAGAAGAAGAAGAACACTACCATGAAGATTGATTGCTCAGATTCGGGGAAGAAAATCCTCGAACCCTTGACCTTATATGATTATATTTTTGCCCCTCAGGGGACCTATGAATATAATGATCATGATTTTGGCTACTTTTTAACTATTTATATTGATAATTTAATTGATTATGACAAATCTAACTTCTATCTCGATTCCCAAAGTGATCCTCAAATCGTACTTGAGTTTGACGAACTCACTAACAAGACTGAAGAAGACATCAACGATAGCACCGAAAGTGAGGAGCTAATCCTCGAGCACTACAATACACCGCTTGCCATCAACTTAGATCTTTCCGACAAAGAAGAAACACCAGAAAATTCAACAAAGGTACCTCAAGAAGAATAAATTACATAAATAAACTTAAGGAGCTGGAAAGTGTTATACCCGAGAACAACTCCAGTGGATAAAGGAAAAAAAATAGTAACTCGAGAAGAACTATCTCCACCTCCACCAGTGGAAGAACCACACAACCAAGTGAAAATTGGAGCACCACATAAATTGGATTACAATGTGCTAGCTCATCTTAGGAAATTACCAACCCGATTAAGTATCTATGAGGCTCTAATCCTATCAAAGGAAATGAGAGAGTCTCTGGTAACAGCATTGCTCGACTCAGAGATTTGCTTAGCTCAGTTGGCCAGGACATCCTCAGATGAAGTTTGCTCATTAAAAGAAAAGTCTGTGGCGACCTTCACCGATTAAGATTTGCTGCTCGGTATCGCCAACCACAACTGCCACTCTATATCTCCGTTAACATCGACAGATTTCTGTTCCTCAAAGTTTTAGTAGATACTGGAGCAACACTCAACTTGATGAGTCTACGAACATTGACCTACTTAGAAATTGAAGCTTAGAAGCTTACGACTGATAAAATGATGTTAAGAGGATTCAACCAAAAGGGAGAAAGAACCCTTGGATCGATTACATTGTTTATGAAGGTTAGAGAACTAGCAACAACAGCCAAGTTTCATATCATCGACACTAAGACCTCTTTCAACGCTCTACTTAGTTGAGCATGGATTCATGAACACAACATGGTTCCATCTTCTCTAAACCAATGCATCAAGTAATACAAAGAAGGATAAGAACACTGCATCAAAGAAGATCTACAACCATTTTCAGTTCATGAAGTTGGCATTCATGAAGATGCTGTCTACTACGCGCCTCCAAAGAAAATTTTCTTCTCTCACGAAATTGCAACAAACAAAAGTAAAAATCCAAAAGAAGTACCATGGCAGGTCCATTCAACTCCACATAGCAATCTTCCACTACTCTCTTAGAACAGGTTGGTGGAGGTTTTTTAGTTCGCGCACCCAAGGTCGAGGTCAGGGGCGTGGATGAGCAAGAACCAACTTAATCGTTGAACAGAATAGGCCAACCATCAAAATCGATGATGAAGATAGTTCTGAAGATGAAATAATGATGACAAAATAGAGGAAACCTCAATACGATATATCCTTAAAAGATACAGAGAAAGGCAAATATGAGACGATGTACAATCGGATAAACCACTATGTGAATACTATGACCCATGCTCTGATCCTCCCTCAGAGGTCAAGGAAGTCCGTGTTGTTGGTTCAAAGTAGATCAAATTCTATCATGCTTCTACCTCTAATAATCTTGAAAATCATGTAAATTTGAAGGATGATCCTAATGAATTAATGGAATTGCCTTTTAGTTATTTTTTGCCTTATGTACAAAAGTTAATTCAACAAGGACATTTGCCAAAACAAATGCCAAAAGATACGTTACAACATTTTAAAAATTTATGATGTGTTAAAAGTAGAACTCCAAACTTAAAATAGGGTCTCAGATTTGGTACAGTCGGGCAATTCAATAATTCAGAATTTTGTATGGTTGTTACTAGTGAATCATGAGAGGATTGCCTCAATATAGACGATGACTCTATTGATCAACTGATAGAAGATGCTCCGCCAGAATTTAAGGAGGAAATTAAAGCAATGGTTGATGAGTTGATAGAAATTAACCTTGGGACTGAAGAGCAGCCCCAACCTACATTTATAAGGTCTCTACTTAACAATAAAGAATCACTACAGTTTATCAAATTGATAACAAAATTCAAAGATTGCTTTGCATGGAGTTATGATGTAATGTCATGACTGTTAGGAGAAGTTGCAGTTCATAAACTTGGGGTAGATAAAATATAACCCAAGCAAAATAAGCTCCAAGATGAATGCGCCTTTAAATAAAGCAATAATTCATTACCTATGTGAAGAAATTAATACTCTAAATTTATAATAGAAGATCAATACCTCACATGGTTGGCCAATATTGTACCTATCAAGAAGAAAAATGGACAAATCGGTGTTTGCGTCAACTTCACAGATCTAAACAAAGCATGTCCAAACGATGAATTCCCACCGCCAATACCAGAGATGATGGTGGACATCACTTCTACACATGAAATCTTCTCTTTCATGGATGGATCATTGGGATACAACCCAATCAAGATGGCTACAGAGAATGCAGTACTTACAGCCTTCAGGATACCGATCAGAATTTTCTGCTACACAGTGATGTCGTTCAGCCTAAAGATCGCCGGAGCAACATACCAACGTGCAATGACCAAAATTTTTGACGAACTCATTCACAATCAAGTGGAATGCTATGTGGATTATTTGGTCAACAAAAGTAAACGAAAGATAGAACATTTGTACAATTTGAGGATCATTTTCGAACGGTTATGATGATATGACCATAAAATGAATCCCTTAAAGTGCGCCTTTGGCGTTACCTCTTGGAAGTTTCTGGGATTTGTCATCCTTCATCGGGGAATTGAGATCGACCCAGATAAGATTAAAGCTATCTTGGAAATGCCTCATCCTAAAACCTTAAAACAACTATGTTCTTTCTCGGGGAAGTTGGCATATCTGAGACGCTTTATTTCTAATCTCTCAGATAGGTGTCAGCCCTTCTCAACATTAATTAAAAAGGACGCCAAATTCATTTGGGAAGAGAAGTGTCAGCTAGCCTTTGAGGACGTTAAATAATATTTAATGACTTCTCTTGTTTTGGCAGCCCCTATCCCCGGGAAACCCTTGATACTCTATATAACGACCTTAAATGACTCTCTTGGGGCCCTTTTGGCCCAAGTCAATGACGAGGGTAAAAAAAATGCACTCTACTACTTGACTTGGAATCTGTTATCTACGAAAGTAATGTATCGACCTATTGAGAAGCATTATCTGGCATTAATTTTCACTGCCCAAAAGCTTAGACATTACATGCTCTCTCATAAAATTACCCTAACTTTGAAAGCTAATCCGTTGCAATATTTCATGACCCGAACAACACTCTCCGGACGTTTAGCTAGATGGTCGATGATCTTATTGCAATTCAATAAAACTTTTTTCCCCTCTATGCTATTAAGGGATAGATTCTAGCAGACTTTCTCGCTGCAAACCCACTGCCACCCGGTTCTCCTCTCAACGATGAGTTACCAAACGAGCAAATACTACAAATGAAATTCTCTAGCGCGCAACACTGGGAGATGTACTTCGACGGAGCTTTGCCAGCTAGGAATAATAAAGGATCAGACATAGTCATACCAGGTAAAGCATGGACTGGTTTGATCTTTATCACGCCAAATAAGGGTATGTTGAGGTTCTCATACCACCTAATAGAGCCATGCACCAACAATGAAGTAGAATATGAAGCTTTAGTCATCGAATTGGAGTTAGAAATCTCAATGGATATGACAAACATTACCATCTACAGTGACTCTCAACTCGCCATTCAGCAAGGCACTGGACAATACAAAATTCTTAAACTAAGACTAGCATAATACCACTGATATGCGATGAAGCTACGAGAGCAAATCTCCTACGTGACTTTCTACCAGATTCCTCGAGGAGATAATGCCCATGCCGACGCTCTAACAAAACTTGCTAAGGAGCTGGCGTGTCCACCTGATGATTCCATTGAAATCACAGTACAAGGAAGAGAAGTTCTATGTCAAATCGACCTCAACACTCTACACAAGCTCAAAAAAGAAGAAACAATGATTGTAGTTGTGGATATCAACAAAGATTGACGCAAGCCATTAATAGAATATTTTTATATTGCAAAATTGTTGGAAGACAAGTCTGAAGCAGATCACATTACAAAGAGGGTTATGTCGTACGCTCTAGTGGGTGATGTCCTCTACAGAAGATCATTCAACTAGATGTGGCTACGATGCCTAAGCAAAGCCGAAGCCCGAAATATTGTCAAAGATGTACATGCCGAATTATGTGGCGCTAACCAGTCAAGACCAAAATTGAAATTGAAAATCAAGAGAATCAGATATTATTGGTCAGCAATGATGTCCGACTGCATAGATACAACCAGAAAATGTCACCAGTGTCAAGTGCATGGGGTGGTTTTACACCAACCACTGAATGTGCTACACTCAACCATTGCTTCGTGGCCATTTGAGTGTTGGGGCACACATAATAGGTCTGATAGACCCTCCATCCTCCAAAGGAAACATGTTTATACTTGCTGTTATGGGTTACTTCTCCACATGGTCAAAGGCAGTATCGTTACGAGAGGTTACAACATAGCACGTTCTTCAATTCTTCAAAAGCCAAATTGTCTACCATTCTAGAGTAATGTAAAGAATAATTTGTGACAATGGGACAACCTTTAAAAGCACCAAAATCAACAATTTTGTTAAAAGATAGGAGATAGATTGAAGATAATCTACAATTTACTATCCCAGAGAAAATTGATTGGTTGAAGCCCTCAACAAAATATTGGTACAAATTTTAAAAAAAATACTAGACGAAAACAAAAGAGATTGGTACAATAAGTTATTAGAAGCATTGTGTGCCTACCGGAGGATGTTTAGGACTCCCAATCAGTGTATCGTGTACAGGTTCAAGCCTGTGCTACTGTTAGAAAGTCAGACCCCGTCTCTCAGAGTCTTATTCGCCAACCAAGTCACAACAGAAGAAAATGCAAAGCTCAGGCTCAAGGAACTAGAGAGTCTGGAAGGAAAAAGTCTTAAAGAACAATAACATCTGGAACTTTACCAGGCAAAGTTGGTACAAGCTCCCGACAAATTGGTCTGCCCAAGGACATTTGAAATCGGTGACCTTATCCTCGTGCTCAAAAAGACTTTTCTTGCACGACTCACAATAGGTGAAAAATTTGAGCCAACTTGGGAGGGACCATATGTCGTTGAAAAGGTTTATGCAGGAGGAGCCTACTAGTTAGTATACTTTCGGGGCGAAAGACCCATGCCACCAATCAACGAATGATACCTGAATACATACCTTGTTTTGAAATTTTGAAATTTTGATTGTTTTGGGGTTATCCATGTGGCCAAACATCTGTGACCCGATATAAAATTTTTGTAACAAAATTAACCTCAACATACTAAAAAATAAAATAGTTTTATGAAAATTACACACCTCATTTTTCTCTTTTCAAACTTAATATGCTACTGACTGAAACAAAGTTCACACATAAATAAACGATCTCTTCACCAAAATAAACAAAAAAAAAATTACTATAATAAATACTTTGTGTTGTTCTTGTTCACGCTAAGTTTCAGCCCACTGACATTTTTCTTATCGTTTGCAGAGAAATGTCAGGCCAGAGACTGATCTTCACCTTTAAAGATGGTTCGAATCTCACACTAAATGAAGAAATGGTGCCGCTGGGTGACACTATAGATTTTGACATGGAATTTAACCAAGTCGGCATTGATTACGAGGGGCCTTTAATGAATTTTGTCAGTTTACAGGAAAAGGAAGGCTGCATCCACCAAAGGCAGCGCGCCACTGAAAGGAAATAACGTGATGGTACAACAGGACCCGATGGAGTGGCCACGCCATTTACCATTCATGGTAGCTACGTTACTGCTGATAATGAAAGGATATTGTTTGCTCCTCTACAAAGAACACAACAAAGAAACGCCAGCCAATGCAAATAGAGAGCTTTCTTGTGAGAAGAGAAGAGACGCCAGAAAGAGACAGGCAACTTGCTCACTCCTATTCCTGAGGGACACATTTCTGATCTGGGCATGAAAGAGACCTCCTCAAGCCAGCCCACTACGGATGAGGAGCCCGAGTTTTTTACAAAGCCAAAGATACTACCAGCTTCAGATGTTCTATGTATGGGTTGCCCTACCTGCAATGCCAAAATACCTAACAAGCTTCAGCTACGGGGGCATTCGTGGGTTCCTCTACATGCAATGTCCTACATCTACTGATGATGGATCTTAGACCATTGATTACCTAATAGAGACAGAGCCATATTTCCTAATGGATGTAGAGACTATGTTCTGCGGGATACAGAGCCAAATGTCTTGTTGGACGCAGAATCATACATTCTGTTAGAGCGGAGACAACACTATTTTGGGTTCTTGCTGAGGTTCAAATGAGGGAATACCCACAAACACTGCCAACACCCAGTATGGTGGAATACTATAAAATGAGCAAAGTAAACAAAAGAGACTTCGAGTTCTACAAAGAGATATAAGGAAAATTTATCAACATGATGGAGGGATTAGAACTGTACACTAGAGTCTTCTCAGAGACTTATGAACTAAGTATTCTTGACTGTATTTTTGACTTAAGGGATAGAGGTCGAGCAGGTTTACTCATGGAAAGAACCTATTATGTGCCAAGGGAATGGATGAGAGGAAAAGGAAGGATTACCATCCAGTGTGGCTGCTGCTACACCTTCACAAATGATAGACGGGGGAATTGGCCTGGGATCCACAGACACGATCAAGTAGATCCACTACCACCAATGATAAAGTGGATGATCAAAAGAATGGTCAGATGGAGAATTCTGCCTGCTTCCTGCATTCCAGATAGTTGTATTGTCAACATTGACGATGAGCGTGATTGTATTCCTCCACATATAGACCACCATGACTTTGTGCACCTTTTTCTACGGTCTCATTCATGAGTAAAACATCTTATTTGGGAAAGAAATTGACAATGTCGGCCATGGTGAGTTAAGAGACTCTGTGGAGATTCCCCTACTAGTTGGCTTAGTGCTTGTTCCTAAAGGCAACAGTGCAGACATTGCCAAGCATTGCATTCCAGGAGTGCAGCACCGCAGGATGTCCGTAACCTTCCGACGAATGGATGACAACAAGAGGCTGCATGAATTTCAACCAAATCCAGCGCTGGAGGAACTAGTACCTTACTAGCTATGAGAGGGTTGCAACTCTGAGCACATCCGAATGGAACTCTTGTCTTGAAGCGTGGCTTAGAATGTTACTCGATTTGGAGCTCATCACAGTAGGAACAGACACTCTGAGGATTCCTTTCTACTTTACTACATTACAGTAATGTGGTATGTACCAGAGATGCTCAGCCTATAATGTATACTTGGCATGAGATATTTTGGATATACTTTGATGCATTTTGCATATTGTACCTTTTGAGGCGTTGGTCTACACTTAATCTATAACATTTTGTTGGAGCAGATTAATGAAGTTTCTTTTAAAAATGTGTCTTTTTGTCAATTGCCTTTTGTGCGATGGATGGAAGCCACGAACCACACGTTGGTTCAAAATTACAACGAATAAAAAACAAAAAGACAAACAAAAATTTTTAATAAAATTTAAACAAAAATAACCAACAAAAAAACAACAAAACAACTCTCTTTTTGAAAAATCAACCAACTAAAATAAAATTTTGAAAACATATTTTGAAAAATTATATGTGATAAAAGAAACAAGAAAAAAATAAAATTTGTTGAGTGGATTCTCTCGACTTCGAGGTCTCTTACTCTTTGTGCACGTAGAACAACTATATTTGTATACACTAATTCTCTTCACATCCCCACAAAATTTCACATTCTTTGCAGAAACTTGCAAATTTTCACAAATCCCCTTCAACAACGTCAACCTTTGCATACAACACATGTCTTTAAATTAAACACTACAAACTTTGTAGAATTCTCATTTTCGAATCAGTCCCTAATTTTTTATGCACGCTTTCGTGGTTGGTCCTTACCTTCCAATGCTCTCTTTTTGAGATTGATCCTTACCTTTAAATTCTTATCTTCGAATCAGTTCCCATATTCTGATTCACTACTTTTGAGGTCGGTCCTTACCTTCTGACGCTCTCTTTTAAGATTTATCCTTACCTTTCAATTCTCACTTTTAAATTAGTCCCTAATTTTTTATTCATTACTTTCAAGGTAGGTCCTTACTTTCCGACACTCTTTTTGAGATTGATCCTTACCTTTCAATTCTCATTTTTGAATCAGTCCCAAATTTTTTATTCACACTTTTAAGGTCGGTCCTTACCTTCCGACGCTCTCCTATGAGATTGATCCTTACCTTTCGATTCTCCCTTTCCAATCCAAATTTTTGATTCACTACTTTTGAGGTCGGTCCTTATCTTCTGAAGCTCTCTTTTTTAGATTGATTATTACCTTTCAATTCTCACTTTCGAATCAGTCTCTAATTTCAGATTCACTACTTTTGAGGTCGGTCCTTACCTTCTGATGCTCTCTTTTTGATATTGATCCTTACCTTTCAATTCTCATTTTTCAAATCAGTCCCAAATTTCTGATTCACTACTTTTGAGGCTGGTCCTTACCTTCCGACGCTCTCTTTTCATATTGATCCTTACCTATCAATTCTCACTTTCGAATATGTCCTTAATTTCTGATTCACTACTTTGGAGGTTGGACCCTACCTTCCAGCGCTCTCTTTTGAGATTGATCATTAAATTTTAATTCTCACTTCAGAATCAGTCCTTAACTTCTACTTCACTCCTTTTAAGGTCAGACCCTACCTTCCGACGCTCTCTTTTGAGAATTAACCTTCAATTCTCTTTTCAGAATCAATCCTTAACCTCTAATTCAACTTTTTGAGGTAGGTCCCTACTTTCCGTTCTCTTGTGATTGATCCTTTACTTTCAATCTTTATCCTAGAATCAATCCCTAACTTTTGATTCCTCTCTTTTCATGATTGGTACTTAACTGCAGACCCTCTTCTGAAATTAATACCTGAATTTCAAATCCCACCCCAGGTTCAGCACTTACACACTGACTCCCATCCTCAACAAAGTCCTGAAATCTGATAACTCAGAACCCACTGACCAATCCCCAACGAGGGTCCCTACTTGATTTTGATCAAATATTCAACTACTATATTCTCTAGCAAAATAAAATAACACTCACAATCCACACTCCTTCTATGTCTCTTGACTTAGGAGTTTGTATTGGTTTTGTTGATCTCGCCGATCAACGCCAATACGCGCGGTGTGCTTTGCTCAGCACAACACATCTATTGGGGGTCCATTTGTTGACCTCACTTTTGGTTGAGGTTTAGTTTTCCACTTTAGTAGCCTAAGGTATAGCTATAAGACTTCCTATTGATAATTCCTAAAAAATTAGAAAAGGAACCCTCACCATTAGAAATTCTAAACTCCTCTTTACTCAAATTGAAGCATTAAATATTGTTCCTAACCTCTAGCACTTAGTAGGTGGGGTCATTATAAGAGAGCTCAAGGAGAGTTCCCATAGGACTGTTGGACCTTGAGGTTGGCCTTAGGTGTTGGTCTAAAGCTAAGGCACTCACCACCAATCACCTCAATCACAACTACTCACAAATACAAACCCAAAAATCCTTAACCTTGATGCCTTGATCCTTTGGGATACTCATATAGATGGTCCAGTAAACGCACAAGCCCTAGACCAAGGTTTTAGCTAAGACCACTACATAAAGGACCCAAATGAGGTTTCCATTGGTCCATGGCTTATTTATGGTGGTTGGCACTCAACTCTACCAAAATACCCAACTTAGTCTTTTGCCCCTAAACTCCCCAAATTACCTAAATAACATTGAAACCTTAAATTCGGCTAAAATTCCTAAATTACTAAAAATACCCAAATTTGTTCAAAAATTATTTCAAACCTTTTGAAAAAATCCAAATTACCCAAAATCACAAAAAATTGTCAAATTACCAAAATACCCCTCTTTAGGCCAAAATTCCAAAAAAGCCAAAAAAATACTCCAATTATTCCCAATTTCACTTTTCTCAACTACCACATAACCCAATTTGGCCAATTTGACCAGCTTTGACAAAAACCCCTAAATTTCCTTTAAAGGCCCAATTTCCCCAAATCTAGTTCAAATGTCCATCAAATTGGTCCCAATCTCCTCGAATTTCAATCCTAAACCCAAATTAACCTTTCATATGACCAATATAAACCAAATCAAAGCTCAATTGGCCCATTATTTTAGCCCAATTTTGATCTAAATCAAAACCTCCAATTTTGGCCCTATGACTTGGTTCCACCAAATTGAACCGCATGCCCTACTCCATTGCTCTCAATTTGGACCCTAAACTATTCATAACATTCCTAAACATCAAAATTGACCTTCAATTGGCCTCGATGAAGCCTCAATTTCATTTAATTTCATCCTAGGTTGAAAGCCCCAAATTTTTCCCTAAATTGGCTATGCCTCTAAATTTCACCAAATTGATTGCCTTAGCCCAAAAATTACCATTCCATTCCTTCATGAAAAAACATTGTAACATCTCCCTTGATCATTTGGACCATTCAATTGAGCCAAGTTCCAAGCCTAGCCCAATCAAGACCCAAGTCTAGCCCAACATGCCCAAATTGACCAAATTTCAAAAATCCTCCAAATTGACCCCCAATTGAACTCAAAATCCTTTCAATCCATCATTAAAATTGTTCGTTACAATCACCTACATCAAATGCATTAATCAATTGAGTTAATTGACATGGCTGAGTATCCAAAACCCAAGTTTTGGTCATTTGAACCCACATTGGATCCATGCACTAAAATTAGCCTAACCACCCAAAGTCACCAAATTAATGACTCCACAGGCATTAATTGGACCCTTGTGACCAAGCTAAACCCCATAAAACCACCTAAGCTAAGCCATGGACCAAAGATCCCCTAAGTGTGAGATTTTGATTCCATATTTGCTTAAGCCTTAGATATTTTTGCCAAAACTAAACCTCAACTCATTTAATTGTTGTGTATTCCCCTGGCTCACCAGACCACCTAGCTACCTCCCCTGGCCTGGCCAGCAGGCCTAGTGGCCAGAAAACACCAAAAGCATGAGCCACCACCATGGAATCAAACCCATTTTAAAGCTAGAGGCCACCTCATCCAAATAAAATGTTAGAGCCTCTCTGCCCTCCACCTAAGCATCACTTTTCACCCTCTAATTTGCCATGACAGCAAGCCTTAAGCCATTTTTACAAAAGCTCCACTCCACAGCCATGGAAGGAGAGTTGAAATTTTCTTAGAGAGAGGCCTCCAAATTGCTCACAGAGACTCTTTGAGACCTCCTTAGCTCAATCCAACTAGTTTCCCCCACTGATTCCCACTGTGGAAGCTCAATTTTTAGCTCAAACTTTTGCCTAAATTCATGATAGAGCTCAATACACCACCACAGCCCACAAAACTCAAATTAAACTTACCCACAGCTTCACCACAGTGAAATAATAAGAAGCCCCATCAAATCCCCCTTCCATAGAGACCCAAGCATAACTCTAGACAAACATCTAAAATCAATTTTAGTCGAATTCATACTTAGACCTTTCACCACAACAAGAGGCTCAATCCCTATCCTCCTCGAACTCCAACAAACGTGTCAAACACTTTTAATTGAAGCTTCCCTTCTCAGAGCAAAGGTATTGAACCCCCTCTCTTCTCGAGCCTATTTTTATTCTTCATTTTTTTAGGCTTAATGTCATGGCATCTTAACCAAATAGATATGTTCCTCTAGTCTAGACGAGCATTAAAAAAAATATTCAATTTGGCTGAGAAATGAGGGAGGTATCAAGCCTTGAAGATGGACAGTTCTCGGGCTAGGCCATTGGGGAGAATGACGGAGAGCCGTCCGATCACGCATTTATCTCATCAACGGATTACATCAAGCCAGACAACGCTTCTTCATGTGAATCGCGGTCCTAGTCACCGTTAAGGTGGATGGTAGCGTCAAATAGGAGCACGTCGTATGGAGCTTCGGAGCCGCCGTAAGTTGACATGGTGTCGCACATTTAAATAAGTAAATAGGGATTTAAATAATTCAAAAAATGCTCCCTAACTTCAAAAATTCATATCTTGATGTAGAAGAATCATAAAAATAAAATAAAAATACCTTAGTGCTCAGTGAACAGAGGAGAACAATGTGGAAATAGATAGAAATTTGCTTGATGCATATTTTTCTTTAAATTAATTAAAAATCATTTTTAGTCTTTAATACTCCATGCATGTAGGCATTTCATGATGATTTGAAATTTTAGCATGTTGTTGCCTCTGTCTTAGGGAACATTCTTTGATTTTTCCAAAGTCAGAGGAGATCTCTAGACAAAGATCCATAAATTTCAAGTTTATGTCTATTATTTGCATAAAGTAATCTTAATAATTAGCATGTTGCTTAGAAAATTCCAAGAAAATTTTGAAAGATTTGTTATGCCAGAGAACCTTTTGGAAAATATTTTATCGATTAAGTCATTAAGAAGGCACCTAATTTCCATCAACTCTAAAACACAAAGAAAATTAATTTTGGTTAACACAAACATCTAAATGACTTGATTTTTTAATCTCCACTAAGATTCAAAGTTCAGAGAACTCCCCATAAAAAATTTAAAATATTTGGAGCTCATTTAATAACTTAAATTGGTTTTCTAAATTAAGTGGCATTTCTTACACTAAAATGATTTTTAATAATCAAAATATAACATAGAAAATTATAAAATAGAGTTTTTGGAGTTCCATGTGATTAGAGGAGTTTTTCAAAAATGAAATAATGTTTAAAATAAAAACTTCATTTTTAGTCTATTCTCAAATATTTTAGATAATTAAAAATGATAAAAACAAAAAAAATAATAAAGTTCATGAAAATGTTCTAAATAGTTTCCTAAGCACTCATGAACAATTATAATATTTTTCTTCATTTTCTAAATGAAGATATTGAATTTTAAAATTTAAAATAAATTTTAAAGGCTAACTATGGATTTTCGCCAAAATAATTTCAATAAATCAAGGAAAAATCAAAAAAATGTAAAATTTGCTTCTTTAGGTTCTCTGAATTGAGGGAGATTTTTCAAAAATATAAAACTTAATTTTCAACACTTAAAATAATAAATGCTCCATAACATAAAATAATTCTAATAATTTACAAATAAAACTCAATAAATCATGAAATTTGTTCCAAATGGTTCTCTAATCAAAGACTACGTCTAGTAAAAATTTCATGGGCTAGGCTTTGTCTTGGTCAAGTTACAGAATTTTCTTTGGAAAATCCTATTTTTGCATTAAAAAATTATGTAAATTAAATTAAATTTTGAAAAATCACATTTTCTCCTCTTTATTTGAATTAATATCTTAATTGACCCATGAGTAAGGTAACACGAAAATTCCAAATTTATTTGAATTAAATTTGATAAATTTTGAAGTGATAGAGGCTTAGAGGCAAAAGTGTAATTCTGGAAATTTAGCCTTAATTAAACATTTAGGCATAATTCAAACAGGGAAAAATGTAACCTCTGATATTAACTAACTTATTTGGATGATTGAAATACAAGGAGATTATTTGGTAGAAACCAATTTCACTTTTGTTAATTAAAGGATAAATTGTAACCTCCTTAAAAATATTAAAATTTGGAAGTCTAGTCAACCAAATGATCCTAGACTTAGGGGTATAGTTTTGGGTGTTAATAACTCACTAATTTAATACCCCTATTTGAGATTTTAATGATTTTTCAAAAGTTTTAAAAAATGAACCATCATCACTTAAAATTTTAGTCTCTTTCAAAAATAACTAAGAGATTCACCAAAACCTTAAGGGTTTAGTAGTGACCTAGGCTAAGTTAGATATGATTAAATGAGGATTAGAAAAGTAAACATAGCTAAAATTAAACACCTTTGGAAAACTACAAGCCCAAATTAAAAAAAAAATTGGCTAAATTTATTTGATAGCGCTAACTTGCCTCTTCAAGGGTTTTCACCCACATAATTTACAAATTAAATCACAAATGATAATTACCCTTCTCATAAGAGTAAGTGAAACAAGAATGTTCACTGATCATTAAAAGTATTTTTAGGATGGATTTATTAAGCAACATAATAAGTTAAAATGAGCTCTAGGCTTTTCATCAGGCGGTGAGAGGGAAGCATGGACCTGCTTCTTTTTCCAGACCTGTTGGAAACCTTGGAGGTCTACTAAACATAATATGTTTTGCTTAACAAAAATCATCCTTAATCAAACAAATAGGGACCCACCAAGATATGACCTAGGGCTAGGTAGTTCACCAAAACTTTACTTTCCTGCTTCATATAATATGTCCTGACATGCATTTTTAGTTTCAGGTGGTGGAACGAGGTGCGCTTTCACGGTTTACAGCGCCGTCTTTCTTGTACTTTCATGTTGTACTTTTGATGTTAACATAAACTTGCATGCTAGACAATGATGTCGCCCTGCATGAAAACTAAAACTGTCAGGATAGCCACAAAACAAAACACAAAACAAAAAACACTAAAATAAACCAAGATAAAATTCACCTCCACAACATTTAAAATATAATACAACTCAAAATTTAATCACAAGCATCAAAAAAAAAATAATTGCAACCAAATTAGGACGTCCTATCGGATGATTGGGAATCCCTTGGAGGAGGTAAGCTACGATTATTAACGAGGCTTCCCAAGGTCTAAATGAAATTGTGGAACTCATTAAGTTGAGTTTAGTAATATCATTTGAACTAAGTGAATCCAATAGAAAATAATGGTGCCGAAACGAGAGAACCGTGAGATCCTAACCGGTGTCGCTCTAATAAACTTTAACATACCCCATAAAATTTAAAAAAATACAATCATAGAGCCACCTGATTTGACATCATTACTGGACACCCAAGAAAGCATAAACTCATCACGACAAGGAGCTTGGAGCTAGCAATGTGAGCAGCACTGCTATCTTCAATAGAAAAACAGGTCTACAACAGCTAAATCAACTTCCTTCCTTAAAATTAAACAACCAAGCGAAAGGATTTTGAGGTTGTTTGCTTATGCAACGTATCCTCATCTCATCTTTTGGCCTTTGTACAACCATGTCATACAATACAAGCCCTAACTTGTCCTAGGATTCCAAGGTTGTTGTTTGTCACGACCTAAACCCTCACATCTTTCAGGATATTTTTGTGATCGTCTGACATAAATGAAATCCCTAACAAATAAAATTGGCAAGATTAAACACCTAAATATTTCTCCTCAAAACTAAAACCAAACAATAGGATAGACCAGGAAGTCACCGAGGTTCTCCTCCGTATCCATGACATCCCATAGTTCTTCTTCCTTTGGATTCCAAAAAAAGAATGTTCCAAATTTGAGCCAATCCCATTTCACACCTCTTTGTCCGATATCATTGAGAAGTCCTATACTTTTGAACTCCTTGAAGATAATATTTCTTCATTTTTTATCGAGAGTTTTCTTAAGTGATTTTAGTCATTTAAGATGTAATTAACTATAAGGGCTTGCCCTTATATGATACTTGTCCGAACCCAGCTTAATATAAACCCTATTCAATTCTTAATATTAAATAGGGGAAATTTTCTACAAATAAAATGGTTTCGTCATATATTAAAATTATACTGTCCATTCAAAGCAGGTGATGAGATTTTAATTCTCGTGACCGACGGCTTCTTATGGACAACTCCCAAACCAAAATAGTGATGAGAGAAGTATGTTAAATGTGTTGTGCCAAATAGGAGCAATAATATTCTTTACCCTTACTAGAGTTGCTATAAATAATATTGGTTAATCTTTAGTTTGAATATTCTTGAAGACAAGATAGGTATGGAAGATATTAGCTCTCACTCTAGAGTTCCCTCTTCTCCCTCCACCGGGGGGCAAACATCTCATATCAAAACATAAAATGATAAATTAAATAGTGGGCTTTAGCTTGTCACTATAATGTCCTCTAATTCTACACCCTTAAAAATATATTTCTCTATTTATTTGCACTCAACACCATGAACTACATTCTCATTCATGAAATCAATATGTGTTTTGATACACAAAAATAATATATTATTTTAAGTACCCTTTTTAAGCCTATTTTTGGTGATATTGCATATTAAAGAGAAGTATTTTGTGTTTTTGTTGTAGGTATACCCTTTTTAGTCGTTTAGAGCAAAACTGATAAAAGGTGTAAAATTCGGAGCAAAAACAACCAACTTTGGGGTTTGGCCCATAATGCGCCAAAATCTAGAGCCCTGGCGCATGATGCACTAGATTGATGCATGAAGTGTCAGATGCGACTTGTTCAATCTAAGGTGGTTCGAGACAAAATTTGCATGAATTTTTGAAGGGACACTTGTTCTAAACACCTCATAGAGTGATTCAATGCATCTAAACACTATGGAAGGTTCTAATTTGAAGATATTTGAAATCAAAGGTTTATTTTTTAAATTATGAAGGGAAATTGAAATTATTTCCAAATGAGGCAGCCCAAAATAAAATCAAGTTCGAGAAGAACTTCAAGAAAGGGGTGAAAAAAGATGGGTGGCGTGAGAACTAAGTGGGAGAGATAGAGAGAGAAAGTTAAGGGCTTGGAGATTGTCTTCTAGGGCTGTAAAAGGAGAGGGAAGGTGAGATATTTCTTCTTCATTACACTTTTAAGAGAGAATTGAGAGTGCTTGTAAAGAGAGAAAGGCTTGGAGAGAACTTCTAGAGATTTTTTTTAGGAGGGATTTTGAGATAAGTTGAATTTTTCATTTCTTTTATTTGTAGACTTATTTTTATATATAAAGTCCATGTTTTATCTTATCCTTCTCATAAATTCTGAGTAGCCTACTTTATCCTTCTCTGTCTTTGAATAAATAGCTTTGTGAAGAATTGATTTTATTTTTTATGGTTTTAAATGTCGATAATTTGTAATGATTTGAACTCCGATCTTCATTTACTTTTCAATCTGACCAATTGAATTGTTAAAATATGTTGAAAAACATATGTTCTGAAAAGATGATATGATTTCTACAACAAAATAAGAATCACATTTAATTTCATAGGAGAGTATGTCATCCATGGGATTGAGTATAAATAAGGAAATATACTTCGTTGGACGTAGAATTGGAAGATTTCAAGGTGACAGATTTGAATCCCCAATTTGGTTCAGTTGATTGGAAACTAATGCAAGCCTGTTAGCCCTCAAGTGAGGGAGTAGTGAGATCTCTGGAGTGAAGGTCGGTATCCTCCCAGCCTAACCACAGAATTAGGGACCAAAGTGTTGATTAGTTAAGGTTCTTTATAGCGCTCAGAAGAGGATAGAGAATAAGATTGCTCCTATTTGGCACAGAACAATTTTTAAATATATTTTTCAAATGATTTCAATTTCTTCACAAGCCATATTTTCATCATAAAGGGGAAGGGTGTTTTCTCATACTTGAACTTTTCGTCAACAAAAACCTTTATTTTATTGCAGCAATTTTACTTTTGAAAGTTTAGCATCTAGTTTAACTGAACTGTTGTAGTTGTACATCTGCATATTTAGTAGCATTTCACTTGAGTAGTTTAACTTCAAACTTAAGACTTTACTTTTTTTTATTTTTATTTTACTTTAAAATAGAATTTTAATAGCTAGCTTATATATATTTCCAGCTTCCCTATGGAATCGATATCTAGGGCTCCATTAGATCTCTATATTACTTGAACGATACATATACTTGCGTTATATGTAGAAGGGAATTGAGAGTTTAAAAGAGGTTTTAAAGATATGTTATTTTCATTAAATTTAAATTTTTATTTGGGTGACATTGCATATTTATTCTTAATTTAACCCCAAGTTTTCGCACATCAAATTTTTGGCACCATTGCCGAGGAAGTAATGGAAAGTATTAGTTATTTTATTTCACTTTAAAAATATTAAAACAAAAATTATTTATAGTTTAGTTTGAACATTTTCTTGTTTTAGTGTGTTGCTTATTTTTAATTACTTGTTTTATTTTTTTTATTCGTAGTGTAAGATCCAAAAACTTAGTACCTTATGATTCTGAATTAGAAAGAACTATTAGAAAAATTAAAAAAATAACAAAAAGAGAAAAATCATTCCAGTAAAATGGCTTGCAACTTAGGTAATGCTGGAAATGAAAATGAATATCATCAGAGACATTTAAAAGAATTTACTAATCGTACAACACATGAAATTCATTTGAGTATACAAAACCTTGTTGTAGCTGCCAATTCATTTGAGCTTAAACCTGCTATTGTTCAAATGGTGAATAATCAGATACTAATTTACACCTTGCCAATTTTTTAGAATTGTGTGCTACATTTAAAGATGATGGGGTGTCGAATGATGCTGTCAGACTTAAATTTTTTTCTTTTTCACTGAGGGATAAAGCTAAGTGTGGTTCAACTCATTGGCACCAGGATCTATCAGAACTTGGGGTCATTCATCACAAAAATTTGTTTCTAAATATTTCCCGCCTTCAAGAATTGCTAAGCTTAGAAATGATATTACATCTTTTTGTCAATTTGAAGGGGAATCAATTTTTGAAGCATGGGAAAGATTTAAATATTGCCTTAAGAAGTGTCCACACCATGTGTTGCCATATTGGTTAATAATTCAAGGTTCTTATAATGGATTGTTTGGATCTCTTAGATCAATAATTATCACTACTGCTGGTGGATCATTATAGTAAAAATCATTCAAAGAAGCATATTCGTTAATTGAAGAGATGACTACTAATACTTTTCAATGGCCCTCAGAAAGAGTAAATCCAAAAAGAGTTGCCGGTATTCATGATTCTGATGCAACATCTATATTAGCTACTCAAATAACCACTATAACAAAGAAGATAGATCAATATGGAATGAATTATTCTCAAACAACATCTGTGCTTATGGGGAACTCATTTGTACAAATGATAGAATCTCAATCTTCTTGTGAGACTTTAAATGTAACAAACAATTGTTCTAATAATCCTTATGCCAATTATTATAGTTATGGTTGGAAGAATCATCCAAACTTTAGCTGAAGTAACAATAACTCGAATGCTATAAATCCACAATGGGGAAAAAATTGTAGGAAGCTCAAACAATGAAGGAAATCAAGCTTATAAACCTTATTACTCCTCAAGATTTAATAATTACAAAGGAGAAAAATTTATCAATGGAAAATTGATATTACAAATGGGAAGTCAATTATAGAGTCAAGGAGCTGCAATCAGAAACATGAAAAATCAATTGGGATGTATTGCTACTGCACTTAGCAATAGGCCTCCATGAGCATTGCCTAGTAATGTTGAAGTAAACCCAAAAGATCAGAAAAAGAAGTAAATTAATACTATTCAGCTATGAAGAGGAAAAGAATGAGAAGAAAGAGTTGAACGAGAAGTTGAAATAGAAAAAGATGAGGTGGAAAATAAAAAAGCTGGTGAATATTTTCTTTGTGAGTCAAAATAGTTTTATTAAACCAATGAAAATCATTATAGAAAGAACAACACCTCCATTTCTTTAAAGATTGAAACAGAAGTACAAAGATAATCAATTTTTGAAATTTTTGAAATTTTTAAGGAAATTGACGATAAACTTTCCATTTATTGAAGCTTTGGAGCAAATGACAAGCTAAGTAAAGTTCATGAAGGATATACTTAATAAGAAAAGGAAGTTTGTAGATAATGAGACTTTTAAACTCAATGAAGAGTGTAGTGCTATAATTCAGAAGAAACTTTTTGAAAAACTTAAAGATCCTGGAAGTTTTTCAGCTTCTTGTGCTATTGGCTAATGATTTTATGGAAAAGCTTTATGTGATTTAGGAGTCAGTATTAATCTTATGTTGTTATCAGTTTTTAGAAGGTTGGGCTTACGAGATATTACACTTACAACTGTAACTCTTCAATTAGTTGGTCTTTTGATTACCTATCTTAAAGGAGTTATGAAAGATGTTTTAGAAAATTTTTATAAATTTATCTTTCCCGTGGACTTTATTGTATTAGATATGGAGAAAGATAAGGAAATTCTTATTATTTTAGGGAGACCATTCCTAGCAACTGGAAGAGCTTTGATAGATGTTCCGAAAGGAGAACTAACTATGAGAGTTAGTGATTAAGAGTTTACATTTAATATTGCAAAATCAATGATATAACCTGTAAAAGAAGAAGAGATCAAATGCTTCAGAATGGATATTAATGGAGTATTTAAGCCATGAATATTTCAAAAAGACATATGAAAGCAAATTTGAAAAGGAATATATCAAATATCAAGATGAGGATAAAATCTAAGATGAGTCAATTAAAGTGAGTTTGGAAGAACTAAAATATGTTCAAGAAAAATTTAAAATTTAGATCCTGCACATAAGGATAATAATTTGATTTCATCTATTAAGAAACCCCCTGAAATAGGTTTGGAAACACTTCCTACACCATTGAAGTATGCATTCTTAGGAGATTCATCTATACTACCTATCATAGTATCCTCAGAACTAACTAATGCGCAAGAACAACAGTTATTAGAAACTTTGAAAAGGTATAAGAAAGCCTTTGAATTGACATTAGCTGATATTAAAGGAATCAGTCCTTCAATCTGTATGCCTAGAATTTTATTGGATGATTAACATAAACTAAGAACTGATCCTCAAAGGATATTGAATCATATAATAAAAGAAGTGGTTAAGAAAGAAATTATAAAATAGTTAGATGCGGGAATAATATATTCTATTTCAGACAGTGCTTGGGTGAGTTAAGTTCACTGTGTTCCAAAGAAAGGAGGTGTAACTATAGTGAAATAGATAGCTCTTACTTCCGCTACCACCAATGTCATATGGTTAACACGCTTATTAGCTTAACTTAGAGTAACATTAACATAGCTACACCAATACAATGTGATAACATGTCTGACACGTCCATCTATCTTAACTAATCTAGTCTGTTAGACAAGAACTAAACACATTAAGATCGACTACTAATGCAGGTAGATTTAGTGTGTTAATTTTGTAATTTTTTTCAGTATTATGAAATACACATGACAGATATAATAATAAATATGTAATATAATCCTAACAAAAATAAATTTAATGATAATAATTTATCTTTACAACTCTTTTAAAGAACCAAATCCTCTTTAAAAATAACGTAAGTATATGCATCGCTCAATTAATAAAGGGCTCTAATAGAGTCCTAGATATGAATCCCACATCAAAGTTGGAAATGCCTCTAACTAGTTTTTTAGATTGTAATGTTAAGTACTATTTTAAAAATGTAAAAAGTAAAGTGGAAAGTTTGAATATGAACTACTAAAGTGAATGTTATTTAAAATGCAGTTGAACGACAAAGTTTACTAAACCAGAAACTAAACTTTCAAAAGTAAGATTATGAAAATGAAATGAAATTTTTATTGAAGGAATGTTCAAATTTAAGAAAGAAACTTTCCCCTTACAATGAGCATATGGATTGTTAAGAATTTAAAATCATTTGAAAGTATATATTCAAAAACTA
>JXCR01103781.1:25018-37314 GCA_002079205.1 Phalaenopsis hybrid cultivar | reverse complement strand
AGGAGAATCTACATTTGATTTTTATTGATTTAGAAAAAGCTTACGATAAGGTTCCAAGAGATATCCTTTGGAGAGTTCTTAAGAAGAAAGGTGTTGATATGACTTATATTCAACTTAAGATATTGTATACTAGAGTTGTTACTTGTGTTCAAACTAAAGGAGGATTGACCAAATATTTTCCTATTTTTGCTTTGGAGAGTTATTGAGAAGAAAAGTGTTGATATGACTTATATTCAAGTCATTAAAGACATGATACTAGAGTTGTCGAGAAGAAATGTGTTTTATGACTTATATTCAAGTCATTAAAGATATGTATACTAGAGCTGTTACTTGTGTTCAAACTTATGACTTATATTCAAGTCATTAAAGATATGTACACTAGAGTTGTTACTTGTGTTCAAACTGAAAATTGACAAAATATTTTCCTATTTCTGTTGGATTACATCATGGATCGGCTTTAAGCCCATATCTTTCTCATTTTATGGATGGTCTTACTGGACATCTACAGGAGGATGTACCTTGGTGTATGTTTTTTGCTAATGATATCCTTCTCATGGATAAGATGAGATAAAAAGCCTAGGAAAAACTTGAATTACGGAGGTCTACATTGGAGTCTAAATGCTCGAGAGAAAAAGCCCAGAAAAAACTTGAATTATGGAGGTCTACATTAGGAGTCTAAAGGCCTTCGTTTAAGTAGAACTAAAACTGAATACATGGAATGTAATTTTAGTAGTAGTAGCTCTAGTGACAGAAATGTGATCTTGGGTGATCAAATTATTAAAAGGTGTGAAGGATTTAGATGTCTTGGGTTTGTTGTTCAAAGCGATTGTGATATAGATGGGGATGTTAATGGTAGAATCCAAGTTGGTTGGTTGAAGTGGAGGAATGGTTCGGGCCTTATGTGTGATAGAAAAGTACCGCTCAGATTGAAAGGAAAATTTATAAGATGGTGGTGAGACCTGCAATGCTCTATGGCGTTGAATGTTGGCCTTTAAAAGAGAAGCATAATAATAAGTTAAGTGTTGTCGAGATGAGAATGATTAGGTAGATGAGTGACTTTACACTTAGATACAAAATGTGAAATGAATATATCTGTGATAGGATTGGTGTAGCATCTATGACGAACAAAATTAGAGAAAGTCGTCTTAGATGGTTTGGTCACATTAAACGTCGCCCATCTTATGATCCAATTATGAGTAGGGTTGTAAACGAGATGAGCTTGAGCGAGCTCAGGCTTGGCTCGTGTTCGACTCGTTCGAAATTGTTTGTGTTCGAAATCGACTCGTGTTCAAAAATGGCTCGTGAACATTGTGTTCGTGTTCGACTCGATTTAAATATTCTTGTTCGTGTTCAGCTTGAAATTGACTCGTTAAAATTAAACTAAAAAAATAAATCTAGAGTATTGGATTCGAACCTGAACCAAACGTATGCAAAACAAGACGCATAACCACATTACCACAAAAACAGTTATGATTTAAACTTAGATATAAATATATATAGTATATTATTATATAAATAATATGTGTAATATATTTTTATATAAATAACTATATAATTTTTTTTTTCGAGTTGTTCGTGTTCGGCTCGTTTATAATTCGAGCTTTAAAACTTGTTCATGTTCAACTCGTTTACTTAACGAACGAACCGAACACGAGCTGTTCGCGAACAACGAGCTTTTTTGATAGCCCTAATTATGAGAGTAGACGTTTTATATTCGACTTATGTTAAGAAAGACAGAGGTAAACCTAGGAAGACTTAGACTTATTGTATAAAAAAATGATCTTAATCTACTAGAACTAAATTAAAATATTACTCAATAGAACGCAATGGAGAAAAAGAATTCATGTAGCCGACCCCACGTATTGGGATTAAGGCTTTGTTGTTGTTGAACAGTTATAAATTTACCTTTCTATATGTTGATCCCATTTCCAATATATTTTTTCCACTATTACTCATTTATACTGTAAAATTTTGTGTAAATATTAACTTAAATCACAGTGTGCTATCAACAGCTAGTGAATACTCATATTTTAAATCATAATAATATAACCAAAGGAAAGCAATATGTGTTGTTAAAAGTATTGAATCAACATTAGAAAAATTGGCATCATATTAATCAATTATGACATTTCATTAAAGTTTAGAATATTTAATGATACAGTAAAATAAACTATATTTATCTATATCATTTACATCTATCACAGAAAAATTGTCTAAGTTGTATCAATTAAGATATGTCATTATCAACAGTCTTTTTAAGTTTACGTGCATGGGTCACTTCGCATATCCAACTATTACAATAAAGAGTGAACTCTTATCATATTCAACATATACACACAAATATACTATATATAAATTATGACATTTCATTAAAGTTTAGGATATTTAATGATACAGTAAAATAAATTATATTTATCTATATCATTTACATCAATCAAAGGTAAACCGTCTAAATTATCAATTAAGATATGTCAATATCAACATCATTTTTAAGTTTACGTGCATAGGTCACTTCGCATATCCAACTATTACAATAAAGGGTGAACTCTTATCATATTCAACATATACAAACAGGCATACTATATTAAAATTATTTTATTCATATCATTCAAATCGTTTTGTACTTTTTACTATAATCAATATAAATAAGTATATGAATATGAATCTATAACATTTGCTTATATATGACCATTTTGACTATAATCATATCATACTTGTAATATTAGGATAGAGCATAAGTGCAAAATAGTCATCAGGCTAGCAACAAGTGATTGATTAACTTGTGGAAGCTGATAATTTTAAATCCAAACTGGTTATGAGAAATCTTTGTATCACGTCTTAACCTATGTTCAATTACCCTCTCTCATAATTTTAAAGTATGACACACCAACTTAATTCATCTATAACTTGCACTCTTTTGGATCCCTTTATTATTAAAAAAGAGGACCAAAATACTCTTCATTCATTCCTCAGACATCTTTTTAGTTTTTAAAATAAGATTAAAGAATTTAGTACGCCAAGAAACTCTCTGATCTACTAAATATTTCCACACTTCAATTGAGATAGCATCAGGTCCTATATATTTTCTACCTTTGGTTTTCTTTAAAGTCTCCTCAACTTTTTTTACTAATGTGATGGTAAAAATAAATTATTTTATTATTATTAAAGATATTAAGATCACTAAGGTCAATCGTAATTTCAGAAACTTCATTGAAAAGTTTCTCAAAATAGCTCACCCACCTATGTTGAATATTTTTTTTAAGAGAATCAATTTTTTATTTTCATTTTTAACACACTTTACCTGAGTGAAATCTTTACTTTCCTCTTTCCTTCATTTGGTTAGTTTATACATATATTTTTTACCCTCACAGAGTTTTTTAGCATAACAAAATTTCTTTTAGGCTCCCTACGAGTCACCTTATATTTTTTCCAATTCTCCAAGTTTTTATTTAGACCAACTTTTATAACACAACTTATTATATTTCATATTTTCTTGCACATAATTATTCCACCACCAACTATTTTTATTTATATAAAATTTTCTTTTGATTCTATAATTACAATTTTTGCCACTTGTTTAATAATATTTGTAAATTTATCCGACATAAAATTTGCATCTTCATGAACATCTCAAATCTTGAATTATTGAAGTTTACTCATAAAAATAATTTTATTTGTGTTTTTTAGGTACCCCCATCTAATTCTGTGACAATGATTTCTAGCATTATTTATCTTACTATTCATCTTAAAATCCAGAACTAATAATCAATATTAGGTACTTAAATTCTCACATGGAACGACCTTACAATCTTTACATTCTCAACAATCTCTTCTTCTCAATAGAAAATAATTAATTTGTGCTTTATTAGATCTATTCTTATAAGTAATAATATGCTAGTATCTTTTTTTTACATAAAGTATTAGCAATAATAAAATCATATGCTAAAATAAAATCTAATATGACTCTACTTTCTTCATTAATCACTCCAAAATATGAACCAGATGATATGCAAAAAACAAAACCTTGGTGTTAGAACAAAGTATAGCATTAGCATGTGATGACAACAGTAGGGTGATTATAGGAAAAGGGAAAAGAATAATTTATACCGAGTAGGTTCCAAATGTAGAAAAAAGAAAAGGAATACTGATAAACATTACCAGAAGCTTTGCCCTGTCTTTGTTTATGCCTACTCCCCTGCCGAGAACTTTTCCTGCTAACTCGACCTATACCATCAGTTACAAAGTGAATGCATAAATATAAAAATCAATTGGATAAAAAAATAGAATATTCTATATGAAGTTGAACCAAAGGTAAGATACCTGAAAACAGTACTCTCTACAACTTGTGGAAGCTAGGGGAACTTCTTGAAAGATGAGGTTTTTCCTCTCTAAACACTAAAATTCAGTCAGTAAACATGAATAAAGATGAGCATCGATAAAAAATCAGTGATAATGGAGCATGAGTTCTTGTGTCTTACTAGATCTTTTATACCAGATAAAACAGATGATAATCTTTCTGAGTTATCTGATTGCTCCAACTGCCCAATCAAACTAGAACTAGGTAAAAGTTCATTCTTGGATGACTTGTCCAGAGTAGTGTCAATGTACTCTTCTAAAAAACCATTCTCACTTTCAATAGAAATATTATTTGTCTTAGCAACCTCCACATTGGGAGAAATAAATGACAGGTACCCACCTAATCAGATAAATGTAAATGAATGAAACAATAAGAAACTGACATTATCGCTAGTATTTTAACTGAAATTTTGAAGAAACCACTAAACTTCCGCATACTAGAATATTGACAAGTAAAACTGGTGAGGCTAAATACAATAGTGACATAGACTCACTAGCCAAATTGCGCAAAGCATTCTCAGCTGCTTGCAGTTGAGCTTCTTTTCTTGTTCTTCCCATTCCAATTCCAATCTTTTCTGAGCTGAACAAGACCTATCAACACAATGATCAGTAACCACTCCATATGATACATCCCGTGAGGAATAAATAATGCAGCACTAAAAGATATTATCCTTACGAGTAAGGTTTATTGGAAAACATTTCTAAGAAGTTCATATCAAAATTTCTAACGCCCATTCACGTTCACAAATCTTCTAGGTAAGAAATTACTATTGCAATCAAAGAAAATCAACCTTTCAAAAGAAAATCAACATATAATGAAGCATGCTGATATTTTATATAGCTATAAAAGCGCCATAGAAAAATTAAAACAGTCACTTCAGCAGTCCAGCAATACAAACCTCAATAGTAAAGTGCAGATCCTTGCTGCTTCCAGTAACAGACCTAAATTCAACCTGCAATCGATGACAATTCCAAACAAAAAGGGAATCAATTTATTATTCAGAAGACGAGGCATCTGAAACAGTGCACAGCTCAAATTCATAATACCTTAGAATCACACCTCCGCCCAATTTCATGCAATACTGATATAAGCAAAAAAGATGGGAGTAGAGGAAGAGATTCACTATTAGCAGGTGCTCTACTTAGTGATCCATCATCGTCTTCTCCAAAATCATCAAATTAGAACAGTTATAGGAACACACACAAAAATTCATTTGTCAGTTCTTCATAATGAAAGCAAAACATAGAATTTAATAATACTTAATATTTATAGAGGAATTGTGTTACTTAAATGTCCAAATCATACAAACAACCCATAAATGACAGTAAAATCTAATTGTGATAACTCACCCTCATTAATCACCAAGCAAAATCTAAATACTAAAGAAGTGAAATGCCTCAGAGGAAATCCAGCCACTAACTTGATATCAAGAACTTCAAGTTGAAAAGCTCTGGTAAACACATTTCACGAGTTTACGTTGTGTGTTGTTCAAAATCCAAGTTTAACGAATGCCAGCTAGCGGAACAATAACTTTATGATATTTTAATGATCCAACTCTAAGCATTACATTTCCGAACTGAAATTCGATGTGTCAAAATGCCCAAGCTACAATACTGTTAATGCGGGGACTTTTGGGATCATGGCTACAATACTGCTACAGTGGCGCGAACTCCTGGAGCGGTGGAGACCGGTGGACCCTTCCTTTATGTAGATTTCCCTTCTATTGGGAGTTGGGTCCACTCATATTTACTAAGTCTGAAAATATATTGTTTTTTGTGTTTCTATATAGTCTTTTGAGTGTTTTGTTTAGGCAGCCGTTCATTTCCCTTCGAGGGTTGTATCTGAGAGATTGGGTGGTGCTCCGGCTATATCTCTCTCCCAAGGTAGTGATAATCTTCCCATATCCCCTTCCACATCCTCCCACATCGTTCCCAAGCACATCATCCCTGCTGCAGCTACCAGAAACAGCTGTCCTCTTGTTTCTACCCGCAGTTTTCTATTCCTGCCTTCACCGCCACCATCCTCCCATTCCAACGTGTCACTGCCTCCAAAAGCCACGCCCTACCCTTTCCCACGCGCAGTCACCTTCCAGAAATCGCCTCCCTCACCGTTGCAACCATTCCAGCCACCCTTACCACCCTCCGCCACTACCTAGCTGTTGTCTCAATCGTTCCCCATGCTGTCTTCGCTATTCCAGCTGCCCAAATTCATTTCCCGTGCCGCCTTTTTACTCTTCTAGTCCCCGACAGGCCTTACCGCAACTCATCCACCTTCTAGAAACCTTACCTGTTGAATCCGCCACCTTCCAACACCCCAATCTACCCATTCCAGCTCACCTCACCGACCTCCACCACACTTGGAATACACTTTAGTTGTGTTTGCTTCCTTCTTTTGTTGCATTTTCCTTTTAGCATGTGAGTTGTACCAACCTAATTGGCTTTGTAGTGATAATATTTGATTTTCTATTGTGGATTACTATCTCATTTGGTATTAAAGCTAGTCTAACCCTAATCCTACTCTAAGATTTTAAGGGTTCACAAATACCCAACCCTGTCTTCACCTAATTTTTTTTCATTCTCATCCTACATCACCCTAACAAACTTTCCACCTACCCACACGGAAAACCTAGCTAAGGAGAAAATTATCTGAAGTCTGATCGAGGAGAAAGGGCAAGATGTTGTTTATGAGAAATTTACAAAAAGGAGTCTAGGCGATTTCTAGGGAGGAGATGCAGTGAGAAAGTAGCCAAATCTCTGAAGCTTTACGCCGTCAAGAAGAGGTAATATGGATAGGTCCCTCATAGCCATAATAGTGACTTGCTAAATCAAAGGAATGAAGTGAGTCTTTTCTACCATGCGGATTCCAAGGATAAAAGATCTCTACCTCAAAAAAACGACCTGAAATATCTTAGAAGCTAGAATTTTGAAATAAAAATGGATTTGTCATATTTCGATAGACACATGGATCCGGACGAGTGCATCAAGTGGCTCTGGACCTTGGAATGTGTCTTTGAGTGTCAGGACGTCTCACAAGTCAAAATGATGAAACTAGCAGATAATAAATTAAAGAGTGCATTATTTTGGTTGCGAAATTTGAAGTGCCCACGCCAGCATGAGGGAAAAAACAAGATCACTACCTGGTCCAAGAAGAAATAGGAGATGCAGCGTCAGTTCATACATGTTCGCTACAGACTGGATATTCAAACCCTAGTTTGGAAAGTAGAGAGACCACACCACCGGGCAACTATCATATCTTCTTACAGCCAAAGTATACCCATGGGAACATTCAAGTTGACCATTCTGAAGAAAAATTGATTTAAAGTAGAGAATATGTGAAGCAAACTAGTATTCCTAAATCTATACCAGCTAAAAAGTGTTTCAAGTACCACGGATTTGAACATATTAAAATAGATTGCACACCCAGGAGAATGATATATTTCACTAAGCATGGAACCGTTGAAGAAATGAACAATGACATCATAGAAATAAAAAAAAGCAAGGACAAGAAAGAGAAGTACTTGCTGCCAGCCAACGAGGAGACGTCATCGATTCCAGTTGAGCCCAGGAGAGACATTTCAACTGAGTTGACAGTAATTGTTCTAAAAGGTAGTGAGCTTGAGGTAATAGGCGTTCATTCAAGGTATGAGCTTGGGATGCCTCAAGCTACCGTTTTATAGGCGTTGAGAGGAGCATCAATAGGATTGACATTGGATGTCCAAAAAAACCATAAGTTTGAGGAGTTGATATCAAACACAGGGCAACCCCAAATAAGATAAATTCAAACTTTTTAGATCTATAGACTCTTTCCTGAATTGCCCTTATTGAAGGAGTTCCAACGTATCAAAAATGAGGCCCTTTTGTGCCACGTATGGAAGATTATATGGAGTTACTCAGATATTAGATTCAGTTCAGCAGTGTATTCACCATTAGATGTCCAGACAAGAATGATGAACTGTAGGTTTAAAATTTGTCGTAGGAGCTTAATGGGAAAGAAAATCTTATTGTGGGATTTAGGTCATAATAGAGAAGAAGTTGCTCTGGAGTGGTTGTAAGGAAAGTGGCTTAGCCTGCCATAAATTTCATTCAAGATTTGATTTCTCCTCACACTTGTTTATGAGATAAATCTAGCCAAGTAATAGGATTGCGAAAAACATATTATAAATTTACTTGTTTGGGATTGGGCTCGTGAGAATCTATGTTATTATGCAGTTCCAGTACAAGTTATGCCAAAAGTGAATGGATAGTTATTTTATCAAGAGGTGTTTTGAAATGACAACACCTACATGATTGATTTACTGGGAGCTTAGAATATTTTCTCTACTTTCAATAAGGCCGACCTAACTACAATGAGGAGACAAGCATCGTCGGATGAGGTCGAAGCTCCCCCAAGGAAACTGACGTGGGAGCGACCCACGACGACTTTTTGCAATCATTGCTACAATACCGCAAACTCCTAGGAGCAAAGGTAGCTTGGACCGGTTCATGAGGGTCGTTCGAACCTTCCTTTACATGAATTTCCCTCCTATTAGGAAAAGGCCCACTCCTAGATCTATAAATATGTTGTTTTGCATTTTTAATTAGTTTTCGTGTGTTTTGTTTAGGACAATCGTCGGCGTCTGTTCTTCACACTTCGAGCACTATATCCAAGGGATTGGGTGGTGTTCTGATTGTATCTCTATCATGAAGTGATAATTACCTTCCTCTATCCCCTTCTGCATCATCCCGCATCCCTCCCTGTCACCCAATCTCTGTTGCAGCCTCCCGGAACAACTGTCATATTGTTTCTTTTTGTTGTTTTCTAAGTTCAAGCCACCGCCATCTGCTTTTCTACTTTTTCCTCCATCCAGGCCAGCAATGAGTTGTTTTCTCTGCCTTTTTCTGACTTTCCCGCCACCATGCCTCCTTTCCAACGTGCCATCGCCTCCAAAACGAGCGCCCTACCCGTTCCCACGTGCTGTTACATTCCATAATTTGCCTCCCTTGATGTCGCAACCATTACAACAGCCCTTACCACTCTCCACCACTACCTAGCTGCTGTCACAACTGCTCCCCATGCTGTCCTCACTATTACAGCCATCCAAATCCATTCCCCATGCCGCCTTGTTACTGTTCTAGCCCCCGACAGGCTTTACTGCAAGTCACCCACCTTTTAGAAACCTTACCTACTTAATCCTCCACCTTCTAACACCCCAACCTACCCATTCCAGCTCACCGACCTCCATCACCTTTGGGATATATTTTATTTGAGTTTGCTTGTTTTTGTTGTTACATTTGCCCATAAGCATGAGTTGAAACCGTCTAATTGGCTTTGCAGCAATAATATTTGGTTTTAAAATTTTATGAACAATGGAATAGATAAAGTAATATTAATCCCTCAATGAAAAATAAATAAATAATTAAAATAATATTTCATGCCCAGGGAACCCAAAAAAAAAAGTGTTCCTTTGCATTCAAAGTCATGTCTAGAACTGAATGAAAGCACAAAATTAGAGCAGGCGACGTATCATGACTTCAAAAAGATTAAAAGCCAAGATATAACATGGCATAAGCATGCATCAGAATGTACATCATTCACCTCACGCTGTGGCATAGAAGCTTCATGAAAAAAATAATAATAATAAATAAACTATATGTTGCACTTCTACCATTAATTTCATATTTATTATTATTAGCATGAAAACTTTGAAAGGTGCTCTTGTTCTACCGATAAAAAAGAATGACATTGCCTAAACGCCATAATAACAAAAATCCCTTGATCTAGTATGCTAAGAAGAAAACCTGATGGTATGCCTTGGGTTGCTTGTGTTTGTCGTTGAACTGGTTCTGCAACAAGATACGCCTGCAGAATATCAAATCAGTGCATTGATTCAATTCTGATGGATATTTTCTATTCAAAACTAAGAAATGAGAATTCCAAGCATAACTGGATTACCAAAACATATGGTGCTTGCAAGAAAGGTGACACTAAGACCTTACAAACATATATGGTTTGAGCCTTGATGAAAGAGAAAAGCTTGGGAATCTTCTCAGACTTAAGTGTCAACAAAGTACAGGATTGATGTGATATGACCAAATTACAGCTGTAACTGCAATAATTCTGAAGGATTCTTTCTACAATTACCTTTCTTTAACAGGATTTGATCTTCTTTTCATTCTTTTTAAGGGATGTTGACCTCAAATTTGAGGTCTTCCTTTCTCTTTCCTTAGATACCCTAGGATCTAGCCTTAGGATTTTTCTATTTTGACTCTCTTAGAGGACTAGACCGGGACCCACAATATTTAAAATTTCAAGTCATTTCTTCGCTCCTTGAAGTTTCATATTGACGGTTTCTAATCCTCGACGTCCAGTTGAGTCAATTAAAGCTGACATATTGAAACTCTTGTTGAGTTCCCATAGAGATTTAAAAGACATAGATGGACCCCATGAAGTGTGTGACGTTTGACTTTCTGCCGCGAGCAGTTTACTTGAATTTGGTTGTCGCTTATGTGAGGACCGGTAAATGATATATTCGTTAAGCGGCTCCGATCGAACCAAAATAACTCTATTTCGCGCACAAGTTAGAGTTAAATTAGCGCGATCGTCGGTGAACTTTTTCAGGTGACCCCGGATGAAGAAACGGACCGCACGACACATTCGGAACGACGATTTTACATAGATGAGAAACTCATGTTTATATAATTTCACGCACTACAAATAACATTCACACCGTGATTTTTTTAAATAATAAATATTATAAAATAATTTAAAAAAAATTTAAAAATATCTATATAAATTCACACACCCATTCACTTTGTCCTTTCTTTCTAATTCACACATCATACTTTGGATGCTCCATATTGATTATACTCCATACTTGGATTCACTCAAATTTGGCTATAAAATCCTTTTTATAATCTTGTTAATCCATTTCAAATTTTCAAATCTAAGCCAAGTTCAAATACCTTTGACTTCACCAAATTTTGAATGAATTTGGAGTTTTCTTGGAACCACATACTTTGATGAACTTACTTGAGCATTGCAACAATTATTTGAGTCACTTTGAACACCTTGAAGATCACATTCTGAGTTATTTGAAGCTTCTCCAAGAAGCTTCCTCCTTGGCACCAATAATTGTACATTTGGATTACAAGCTAGCCCAAGCTCACTTGCTGGCTTCCAAAACAAGCTACCACCAGCATCTCCCCCGACTATAAATATCCACTTATTTCATCAAAACCTAGAGGCTTCTTCTTCCGGGTCAGCTCCAATTTTGTTTTCCCGCCGCGGTTCTTTCCTTGCATGCGATTCTTTCTTCCATCTCTTGCCTCTTCCCCCTCCGCTGAAAGTGTGCCTAATCGGAATTAGAAGAGATGATGTGATGCTCATCGGGAAAAAGACGGGGAAGCAGGTTCCGGGGTTAGCACCCATCAATCCTTCCACGAGTCCTGAAGGGATCATGGCTCTTTGTGCTGATGTAGAAATAGAGCACGCTGACGACAAGATATTGATGCTTACCTGGAGGATGCATGTTGGGAGGCAAGGATATTTTACCCTCAAAGAATGGAGAAGAGACGATAATCTGGATCAATTCCTTCTCCCTCGATTTTTATTCCAATAACCGACGAGGATTTACAAAAAAAAAACAGTATGATACAGAGCTATGGTCATTGTTGCAAGTAAATAGTAGGAGAAGAAGAAAATTGTCGTCTCTTTTCTTGATATCATATTCGAATTCTCACCGGAGGATTCATCGCCAAAGAAAATTGCCATCTTCGTTTGTCTAACTCCTCCGTTGGCTAATGCTAGTTTTGATTGCAAATCTACAACGATCCTGTGGTTACTTTCTGCGGTCATCTTTACTGTCAATGTTGTATCTACTGCTAGATTTAATCTACCTCTGGCAGCGTCTTGCGTTGGCAATGATTTGGTTTCTTCATGATCGAACTCGTTGATTTGAGAT
>JXCR01103781.1:3448-24630 GCA_002079205.1 Phalaenopsis hybrid cultivar | reverse complement strand
CTCGTTTACATTTCGAGCTTAAAAATTTGTTCGTGTTCGGCTCGTTAGGCTTAACGAACGAGCCGAACACGAGCTGCTTAACGAGCCGAACACGAGCTGTTCACGAACAACGAGCCAAATTGACAGCCCTATTTGAGATAATGATGTTTTGGTTAAAGTGGTTCTTCGGTTTCCTCCGTTGTCATGGCAATGATAGTTCTCTCACCGTCTCTGCAATCATTCTCCCGATGCCAATGAATTGTTTGTTTTCTACAAGAATGGGCATTATAAAATGGCTAACAACTTGTCATTAGAATGGAACGAATTTGGCTTGGGATAAGACATCAGATCTTGTATATGTTGATCAGCCTATAGGAACTAAATTTAGTTATATTGTAGACCAACGTGATAGTCATCACGATGAAGCTGGTAAGAATCTTATGCTGGATATTGCATTCCTGCTTTTGCAAGCCGTGTTCACCAAGGAAACAAAGCTAAAGAGGGCATGGGCATCTACATCAATTTAAAGGGATTCACCATTGGTAATGGATTCATTGATCCTGTAACCCAATATAAAGATTCTCTGTACTATGCATTGCAAATGTGAATAATAAATGAATCAGACTATAAAAGACTCAATCAAATAGTTTGAGTTTGTGAGGTGACCATTAAGCTTTGCGGTATTTCTGGAAGAATTGCTTTCTTTGCTTCATATTTGATTCGCAACGTAATTTTTAGTTCAATATCGAGGATTTTTGGAAATATCAATTATTATGACGTCAAAGAGGAATCCCCACTGTATACGAAGCCAGTGCTTTCATGGCTTCATGGTCAGGAGTGAGTTTACAGCTGTCATCTCTTTTCAGAATCCCTTGTTGAGCTTCTTTAGAATGTCCAAGCAATTGGACTTCGTACAGAAACTAGTTGATGAAATGCCTGAAAGGCTTGCAAGTTGCTCGGATAGAAAGCTTTTTTGCAGTCTTGTGGAGCTCACAGCAAGTTCATAAGAAAGTGCATTGCTGAGAATTTCTAATTGTTTCCTTTTATACATTGATGTCCCGAGATGAAGGTATGCTTCCCGTCTTTTTTGCTTCATTTTATTGTTACACAAATTCCACTTAGATATATAGATTTACAAAGATTTACATGCATACCACCCAACTCTTATGTATTTACATATCTAACACCTAAATTTTACTCTTTACATTAATATCACTTAAACCTTTCACGTCACATAAAAATATTATCATTTTAAAATTTCAAATTAAAAATACTTCTCATGCATAATTAAGGTGACATATATGTATAAATGAAAGTTTGAGCGTTAGACATGTAATACATGAGAATGGTGTAAATTTCCATTAGATTGTTTTTATGAAACCCCAATTGTTCTGGGAAAGAAAATTTGAAACTTTTAAACCTCCTTCATTTGCAGGAAACATACACACTTTGCACAAAATTCTTATGTACTTACACATCTCAAACCTAAACTTTTACATTTGCATACATAGCAGTTCAGTATTTTCAATCTATACAATGAAAATTGTATTTCGTTCAAAATTTTAATAAGAATCTTGATATTTTGATATGATAATGAGAATTTTAGTACTGTGTATGTAAATATGAAAGCTTAAATGTAAGATATGTTGAGACAGAAGAATTGAGTGGATTATAAGTAAACCTTCCAATTATCACACACACACATAGTTCTTTTTTTTTTTTGACTAAAGCATTTATGTATACTTAGCACTTTAACTTGTTCCCAAATTCTCATATAAATTTTCATATGCGCCCTTGTGAGGTAAAATTGGTCACGGTCAAGGCATTGGAAGAGCATGAAGCTGTCCAGGAGCAAACAAGACGGGATGACATCAAACTTTGCATCGGTGAGATCAATCCAAAACCACTTGGCTTTTATTTTAAAATCTTTTCTTAACTTTTAAATTCTTAATATAAATATTGAAACATTTAAATTTACAAACTTTCAAACCTAAATCAACAATAACAAACACCAATTCAAAACACATTGTAAAGAACACATTAAATATCTGTAATAAGTCATTTTAGATATGTTCTCTCTTCTCTCTCTCCTCTTCTTGGAACGAGACGACGACGTGATCAGTTGACGATTCATCTCTGGAAGGCGGTCGAGACGACAATAGAAGGTGGAAAGAGGAGCTTCGACTGAACCTCGATAGATTTAAATAACATACCTATAGGACGTCGAGGTCGTTCGTCTGGCACGACATAAAGCCTCATTCACTATTTTTTGGGACTTCCTACGATTTTACATCGTATGATATAAGTCCAAAACTTTTTAGGATTTCGAGGTAGTCGTCTGATACGAAATAATTCCTCTTATTTCCTCGGGTCATTTACATATGAAATGTAGATACAAGCCCCAAATATCTAAATAATTTACAGGACTGAAACATCACATAATTTCTCTTTCAAAAATGTAAGGCCAAATCATAGGTTAGGTAGAGATGTCACTGAAGCTTCTTCGGTATCTTCGACATCTCCTACTTTTCACTTCTTTAGATTCCGAAAATAAATGTTCCTATTTGAACATATCCCATTTAATTTTTCCTATAAACAATCGTGAAAACTTAAATGTTGAATTCTTGAAGATGAAACATTGATCTTAATCGAGAGTTTTCTTAGGTGACTTCGGTTGCCTAAGATGTAATTAAATATAGAGGCTTGCCTCTATAAGGAATTAAGAACCCAGATTAATCTAAACCTTATCTAATCTGTGTATTAGATAGGGAAATTTGTCGGCTGACCAAAATAGAGTCATAAACTTTTAAGTTCAGATAGTTAAGACTACCAATAAATAACACGTTCATCCTTCGAAATGATATATCATTTATAGTATCGTGTTCAGCTATTTAAACTATTAGATATATGAGGTCTATCCAGTCTCATCATTTTCCAAAATAAAAAAAATATACCATTTTCACAAAATTAAAATTACATTATATATATTATATTATATTTAAATTTTAAAATCTTATTTTAAAAAAAATAGCCAACAAGGGATGAATTTGTAAATAAGTGTTCTATAATGTTTAATAGGGCTTAAACTATTTAAACAACCTTCCCTTGTGTAGATGGGAGTTATTGTGAGTTTTATTTTAGGTTGTATACTGGTCTGGGGAGACTTTCTTGAATTCGGAGGATGGTGACAGAGAATTAATCGTGACTCCACCATGATTGATGCCTAGACTCCACAATCCTTCTCCAATGGCTGCAAAGTTTTTTTCCATCAGATTATGTGGGCTGTTAAAGGTCACTATCAAGTTTGCAAAGGAAAATTGAAGCTGCTAGTTATTCCGCTAAAAAGAGGAAATAAGCTTCTCAATTTGGGGATAGCAATTAAACACCGGATTGTTTTCTTCTTGTTAGATTCCTTGTTGCTCTCTTAGTTTCTTCTAGCAAGAGGAATACAGAAAATGATGAGGAGTCTTCCTGAGCTAAGGCAACTGCTTCATAAGAGTTCCTACTGCAATTTTTTTGTAAAGTCCAATCGAACAATAATGTTTTAGCAAGTCTTAAAACTATTACTTCTATTCTCGTTACCCTAACAATCTATTGCCATTCATTTGAAAAATTTCTGTATTTTTTATATTTTAGAAGGTGGATGACGTTTAAAACTTGGTTTTTTAGCATCTCCATAACTTGGAGGTGTAATTGAATGTTGAGGTTGCTTTTTGAACCCTCTATTTATAGCTTAAGCCAGAGTTAAGTGCTACAGTATGGCTACAATTAAGAAATGCATGAATTTACGTGAAAAAGCTAGTAGGCTGCAAAGTAGACAAATTTGAGTTGCAAACAGGTATGCACGAGTTGGGACTTACAGTGAATTTGAGTTTAGGGCGGGTATCACTGGCAAGTTCTTTTGGCGGGAGCTCCTAATTGGCAGGAGACACCAAATGAGCCGCCAAAATATTCAGGAGTGTAGTTTGAGGAGGCAACATTAGTAAAAGCTAAACTCTAGGTAGAGTGGAGCCTTCCTCAGTTCCTTTGATGTGATATGACTGTAGGCGACTTGTAGCTTTGGCTGATTTCAACATTTGCAAGTCCAGTTGGCTTAAGATTGGTCACTTGGTGAATTCAGTTCAAGCTTATATGACGATTTAATTAATTTAACTAGATTAACGTGATAATATGATTCATAAGAAAATAAATATCTCATGTATTCAAGAAATTAAGTGAATTGAAGAAAAGACTAAGGAGATTGATAGCTTAGGTTTTAAACTTTGGTATTCATGTAGGAGCCGTATTAAAAATGTTGTAGATGTAATTATATGTAAGAATTTGAAAGATAATATTGTCAAACATAATAGAATTAGAGATAGAATTGTAGCCCTTAAGATTGATGTTGTTACTAAGATTTTTAATATAATAAATGCTTATGCTCCTCAAGTAGGTTTAGATATACGTTCTAAAGAAAAATTCTGCAATGGCCTAGAAAAATTAGTATAAATAATACCATTTGAAGAAAGAATTTTTATTAGAGGAGATTTAAATGGGCATGTTAGTAGTCGTAGAAGAATTCAAAAATATTCATGATGGCTACGGTTTTAGAGTGATTAATGAAGAAGGTAGAGTCATATTAGATTATGCTTTAGCTTATGATTTTGTAATTGCTAAAACTTTATTTATGAAAAAATATGAGCATATTATTACTTATAAGAATAAATCTAATAAAACACAAATTAATCATTTTCTTATAATAAGATATCGTCGATAATGTAAAGATTGTAAAGTCATTCCTAGTGAGAATTTAAATACTCAACAATGATTATTATATCTAGATTTTAAGACGAAGAGTTGTAAGATTAAGAGTATTAGAAATCTTTGTCATAGAATTAAATGTGGGCATCTAAAAGGCAAATAATTTTTTTTTTATGAGAAATCTTTAAGATTTCAAGATTTGGGATATTCATGAAAGTCAATTCTATATGGGATAAAATAATGAACATTATAAAACAATTGGCAAAATATGTACTTGGAGAATCAAAAAGAAAAATTTCTATAAATAAAAATAAGTGGTGATGGAATAATAACGTGCAAGATAAAATTTAAGAATTTGTGTTATAAAAAATAGTTTAAATGTAAAAGCTTAGAGAACCGAAAAAAATATAAAGAGATCTGTAGAGAGTTTAAGAGAACAATTTGTGACGTTACAAATTCTATTTTTAGTGATATTTATAATAGATTAGATACCAAAGATGGTAAAAAATATATTTATAAACTAGTCAAACAATGACAAAAGAAAAGTAAAAATTTAACTAAAGTAAAATGTATTAAAGATGAAAATCAAAAAAAGATTTTCTTAGAAAAAGAAATTCAACATAGGTGGGTGAGTTATTTTGATAAACTCTTCAATGAAGTTTTTGAAAATGTGATCGACCTTAGTCATCTTAATATCGTTAATAATAATAAAATATTTCATTTTTACTATCACATTGGTAAAAAAAAGTTGATGAGACTTTAAAGAAAACCCAGGGTGGAAAATCAGTAGGATCTGAGGATAACCCAATGGAGAATAAAGAGAGAGAGAGAAAGAGGGGCAGAATGAGAAAAAGAGAGGGAGAAAGGGAGAAAAAGAAAGAGAGAGACAGAAAGAGAAATGATGCGTAGAGAGGGAGAGAGAAAGAGAGAGTGAGAGGGTACCCTTTTCCTTATCGACCCGATCACCTTATGCCTAACTGAGCGCCCCCACTTGAGCCATTTTAATGTCTATGTTGCATTCTTATTTTGTTTTATTACTGTGTATCATAAAAAAAATGTGTTGTAATATTGTTTTATTTTGTCGTCGCCGATTGTCAATGTCAACACCATCAAAGCTCAAAAAAAATATAAATGAAGCGAAATCATGCTCGGTTTATTTTTTTATACAAGAAAAATGAAGACCGACATGCGTCTCATAGACCGTTGGATTAGAAGATCTTTTCTGGTCGCAGTGTCTCACGACACTGACCAGCACATCTTATAAACAACTGAACAGACAGATACGCCGATAAAACCAACTAATCGGGGACGACGCCGGGAGGTTGCCAAAATTTTGGGAGAATTTGGACTCGTAAATTATGCAAAAATATGGAGTGTTTAGACTTTAAAAATGTCATAAAATGAAAATAAAATGCATGTTACAAAATATAGAATAAAGCCTAAGCTATAGTTGAAGTCATTTCAAGGGCATAAATTAAATGTGTTTAAGACTTGCATAAGAGTCATGAAAAATTGAATGACTCGTCAACTAATATAAATAAACTTCGCCTTGGCTTCAAATTCGATCATACTTGAGGATGATTAAATAAAATATACATACTGATGGAAATGAATCTTTATCTGGTCTATTTAAAAACAAAAATTGGGACTAACTTTAGAGGGGCTAAAAAAATTGAATTAAATGTTAAATATCATAAATTGGGGGTATATTTAAACCACATGCTATTTTTAAATGCTGAAATGAAGAATTAACATTTCAATTTTGCCACCGGATTCACAATACTCTTGGAAGCGAACGGAAGGTGATTCCTTTTAAAGCCTAAAATGAAGAATTAACATTTCAATTTCGCCACCGGATTCACAATACTCTTGGTAGCAAACAGAAGGTGATCCCTTTTAAAGCCTGAAGATGAACCATTGCATGTGATAATTTCCAAATAAAAGTTTATAGAATGGCTAAAGGTCTTTAAAGCCTATATAAGCTTCATGTTATTTCTAAGTTAAATACAGTGATTTAGAATATATGAAAATAATTTGAAACTCGGTTTGCACTATCTTAAATTGTGTATGCTTTAAGAGATTCATATAGATAAAAGTCAGGTACGTGATTTCAAAATCTATTGTTCTATATTGCAAATCATAGCCATGGTTTAAAGGTTACACAAGTATTCAAATTCTCCAAATTCTTCAAGTTATTCAAATGTATGAAATCAAAAAATCTGCATGTGCTCCAACCAATGTGTTGAATATTCACACACTAGGTTTGAGAATGTTGCGCGAGCTAATCAGGTCACCTTGTCTACAGGATAAGGTTACATGTCCCACACCACTAATTTGATTCCTCCTCCTCGTAAGGACTGGAGTTAACGAGTTTGGTAATTTTGAAAAGAATGTCAAAATCCTAAAGATAAAAATTTATAAGTCCAAATCACCTAGTATGATCCACCTATTTACAAGGATAGGAGTTGATATGACTTGTATTCTAAAAAGGTTTTAAACAATGAAACTAAATACACCCACTTCAAATATAGACCATTAATCGAAAATTTCAATTGGAGGGTCAATATTACAAATTAGGATTTTTAAAATAATCAATTAAAATATTCAAGTAAAATTCAATCACTTAAAAGGCTTAAAAGAAAACTCATCAACCCTCTGCAACAATTTATCGATGGTGACAAATTTCGGACTGACTTCAGCTCACAAAGAGCTATTGTCATATTAAATGCATCCCTATATTTACAATTAAAGTCATTGCAAAGACGTGACCCGAGTCCTCTATCTGCGTGGTTTATGTCACTAAATGATACCACAAAATAACACTTACGACCAGAGCCCTCTGACCAAAGGTTGAAATCAAATGACATCATTATATTACGGTCATGACCGCAATCCGTATGTTCCCCAATGACTTTCTACCCTTTGAGTTGTAAATCATGAGGGTACAATTAATTGACATAAAATATTCTGTTAGCTAAAATTGATTAAAATTTGTCCCCTTAAACATCCACCCCATATCTATAAGAATATCTTGGACGACATAACTCATGATTGCTGATAATAATATTTTTATCAGATTAGGTCGACTACCTCCTCTGACTAAGTAGATCAGGGACCACGACGACTCAGGATAACGAAAACATGAGATATTGATCAATTTTTGTCTTCATTCCCTGATAATTCGCTTTAGACTTCTGGTGAATTCTATGATTTAAATCCTAAGTCTGCTTCTATTATATGTTAAATATTCAATTCTTAATGACTAGCCTTAATCAAAAGTGTTCTTCTGTTATCGGGAGGGGTAATTAACCATAGGGGTTTGTGCGCACCTATGGGAAACCACGAAACAAAAATAGAAATAAAATGCAGAGTCTCTTGAGGAGCGGTTGTGAATTTTCAGAGCCCACAGAGGGTAACTGAATATAGGTTAAGACGTGTTACAAAGAATTCTCATAATCACTTTGGCTTTGCGACGGGCAAGTCTACCGTGGAAGCTATACATTTATTGAGAGGCTTGATGGAGAAGTACAGACAGAATAAGGAGAATCTACATATAATTTTTAATGATTTACAAAAAGCTTACAATAAGGTTCCAAGAGAAATTCTTTGGAGAGTTCTAGAAAAGAAAGGTGTTGATATGACTTATATTCAAGTCATTAAAGATATATATACTAGAGTTGTTACTTGTGTTTGAATATAAGGAGGATTGACCAAATATTTTTCTATTTCAGTCGGATTCCATCAAGGATCGTCTTTAACTCCATATCTGTTTGCTTTAGTTATGGGTGTTTTTACTAGACAATTGACAGGAGGATGCACCTTGGTGTATGTTTTTCGCTGATGATATCCTTCTTGTGGATAAGACCAAAGAAATTGTTCAGGAAAATTTTGATTTATGGAGGTCTACATTGGAGTTCAAAGGCCTTCGTTTGAGTAGAGCTAAAACTGAATACATTGAATGTAATTTTATTAGTGGTAGCTTTATTTGTAGAGATTTAATTATGGGTGATCAACTCATTAAAAGGTGTGAACGCTTTAGATATCTCGGGTCTATTGTTCAAAGTGATGGTAATATAAATGGGGATGTTATTAGTAGAATTCAAGTTGGTTGGGTGAAATGAAGGAATGCTTCAGGCCTATTGTGTGATAGGAAATTACTGTTTAGACTGAAAAGAAATTTTATAAGATAGTGGTGAAACCTGCAATGTTCTATGAAGCAAAATGTTGGCCTTTAAAAGAGAAGCATAAAATTAAGTTAAGTGTTGTCGAGATGAGAATGCTTATGTGGATGAGTGGCTTAACAATTAGAGACAAAATGCGAAATGAATATTTACATATATGGTTGGTGTAGCTCCAATGACAAATAAATTTAGAGAGAGTCGTCTTAGATGGTGTGGTCACATAAACGTCGTCCATCTGATGATTCGGTTAGGAGAATAGATGTTTTAAATTAGACTTATGTTAAGAAAGGCAAAGATAGACCTATGAAGACTTGGACATATTGTATAAAAATAATCTTAATTTATTAGAATTAAATGAAAATATGACACTCAATAGGACGCAATGGAGAAAAAGGATTCATGAAGCCGACACCACCTGATGGGATAAAGGCTTGTTATTGTTATTGTTGTTATTGTAGTTCTTAGGTTTTGGCCTCCCATGTTCCACCCAAGTTATAGTTAGTTGTGCTCTAGCAAAACAAAGAGGCTTGATCAACATTTGATCTCAAAATGATCACCATATTCGTAAGTAAGCGTAGAAAGTCAAATAGTGGAGAACTTGAAAAGTACAATACTGAAATGTTACCAGAGCTGCCTCCAAGAAATAAAAACAAAGACGATATAGGTAATTAAAGAAGTTATTGACTAGGGCAGAGGAGACTACCTTGAGTACACCACAAAGGAAAAAGCCCCAAAGAATGCCAATAAGGATGCTAAAAGGAATATAGCTTCTTAGAATATTTTAGCCACTATATTTGATGATGCTAAAATGCCTATTAGTGAAATTGGAGAATTTCTCATTAGTTTTTCAATAAGATATCTCTTGGAGGCTATTCAAGAGGCAAGAATATATGTGTTGCTTTCTTATAAAGGGATAATTAGCATTCGCTTGTATACTCTCAACTCAAATGGCTTTCAGAGTTGAATAGATGTCACGTGATTCAAAGATTGGAGATCCTCGAGCAAATTCTCATGCTTTTGAACAATTTGCTTTTCATCAAAATTTCAATAATCCTTTTGTGCATTTGTGACTTCAACAAAGGTAAGCAACTGAGATTACCTAAATCACTGAGAAAGGACAAAACGAAGACCCTAATACTGAGCATTGAGTTTTTATTAGTGACTTCATTATAAAAGAAGTCGGAAATCACTATTGAAGGAGAGTGAGAATCATCAAATCAATAGGAAGATAGATAAAATTGGTCATCATAATGATCAAACTTAAACTTTATGAGTTGCATCATCATAATTATCAAAATTTAACTTTACAAGTTGCCACTAACAAAGAGCAAGTTCAAGCTCAAACTAAAAGAGGTTCTTAAGAAAATGGCTAAATCGACGAGATAAGAAAAATAATTACAATCAAGCAATTTGAAGAATTATTATTGAAATCAAATCATTGGAGGATATTTTTACTTCTTTTCAAGTTGATGTTAAAAACATTAAAATCATTAGATAAGGAACCTTGCTCAAAGTCTATGGAGAAACCAAGAGAATACAAGTCAATAACTTTTATAAAAAATTTGAGAACCTAAGTAGTCATCCAACCATTTTATTCTAATGAATTCAACAGAGAAATGCACCAAAAAGCAGATGTAACAGAGATTGATGTTGCCTTGATGAGAAAATTTATTGAATCTTCTCAATCGATATAGTTCTTAATGGGTGGAGAGTTCTTTACAAATCATTTGGTTTGATGTGAAAAAATTACCAAAATATGGCCCTAGACCCCCTTTATGCTATATTTATGGTTGGAGTTGGTAAGCTTTTGCAATATGAGTATAGAAATGTGACAACATTTTCAAGCAATTCTTATGAAAATTAATCATTCGATGTATCTTGCAGGAAATAAATTTTAAGAAAATGTTTTTTTTTTTAATTTTGTTAGTATTTTCTCTTTTTTGGTGTAGTTTATCATAATCAAAATTTTACTTTCTTAGATTATATTTTCTTGTTGCTTCTATTTGAAATGAAAATAAAGTTAGAATTTCCTCACTTTATTATTTTGTTATTTTTAGCATGATCATGGTGCATTAAGCCTTTCGTTCAACAAGTCATCCTGTATTGCGAAGTCAATTCTCATAAAAATCCTTAGTCAACGGATAGAGCGTTATTTGAATTTCCTAAAATGATGAAAACATCTGCAACAAATAATAAGGATATCATTTTTAATTTTTATTTATTTAAGATTCAAAAAGATAAAAGTGACCCATGAATGTGACCGAGGTGATTTAAGGAATTTGAACATTTTTTTTATAATATTCTTTAACGGATAGAGCGTCATTTGAATTTCCTAAAATGATGAAAATGTCTGCAACAAATAATAAAGATATCATTTTTTTTTTTTTTAAGATTCAAAAAGTTAAAAGTGACCCATGAATGTGACTGAGGTGATTTAAGGAATTTGAATATTTTTTTATAATATTCTTTAAGATTGAAAAGGATTCTTTTCAATATTCCTGACCACTAAACTCATCTCAAATATGCCTTTTCTAGTACCTTATTCTAATCTTCTTTGTGAAAGATGGTTGTTGATTTGATCAATAGTCATGATCACTTCGTAAAACATATTTGAAGTTGGCTTAATTCATAAATGGAAGCAAAAATATGTTTTTGGGTAAGGCATATGATGTAGGTTGGGAAGTTTCATGATGAAAGCAGTAGTTGTGGGCGAGTGTGTGGTTTTCTACAATGATCAGTTTTGACTAGGACTACAAGCTCCTTTCTTCCTTCCAGGGATCATGGATATCTTTACTGTCTATGGTTCGATCCTGACACATATGCGTCGAAAACAATTGCCACCATTGTCTCATTCATTACTTTTTCTTTTTTAATTGCTTGAGAGTTGCTGATTGAGACAACAATGACAGAACTTTTAAAGTAGAATGTCATCATATGTGGCTCTCCATGGTCAACTATATCCAATTCATCAAGAAAAAACACACTATTGATTTTTTTTTTTTGGGTACATGTGCATAAAAAAGATCTAGCATTTAAAGTCAAAGGTGAGAGGCCAAGTAGATACTTTGTACATCTTAATTTCTTTTTAAATTGGAACTCTTAGAGAATGCTTTTTGTTTTGTGCAAAAGGATATTCGAGCGAGCGTTTTTAGGAATGCTAATGCCAATCCTAAAGTGATGCTTTTCTTAATGAACATAATGAATTGAAGGTCCCCTCTAAGGCAGTCTATTCAAATTGTTCCCCAACGATTATTTCTATTGAAAGTTCTCATAATATCATTCTCACTGAATGTGCTAAGTTGAAAACTTGACAACGGCTATCGTGCCTATTGTTGTTATAGAAAAGATCATCAAGTAGAGTGCAACCAACAAATTTGGAAAAACTAACCAAGCTTGAATGACACATATCTAGGGTTCCTAGATGGGTGGAAAGATCAAGAATAGGCAACGGGTGATAGAGGAGTGAAGGCGACTAAAATACGGAAATGACGACAAGATAGTGGCTCGGTTGGAGGAAACCAGTAGGATTCTGCAGTCAAAACACTTGGAAGCAAGTTTGGAGAGGAAGATCTTCAGAAGTTTAGCAGATATCACCATCTTGATCCAATCAGGTTATGGGCACATCACTTGAGCAAAATCAAAGCATACAAAACTCCAATAGAGAAAATTAGAGAAAAACAATCTTTAATGCATAAATCAAAGTAAAAATCTCAAAAAAAAATGTAAAGAATAACATATAAATAGTCTCTTTGTAGGAATACCTTAATTAGACTTCAAATGATATAAAAAAGGGCCTACAAGCCTGGAAATAACAACCCAAGTAGAAAAGTCCCTCTATAGAACTCCCAGACAAAATCCTACCCTGATTCCTAAGTAAACGAGAGTACGCAAATACATCCCACTCAAGGTCACTCTCTCCAAGCAAGAAAAGCTTCTCCTTCTCCTCAAGAAGCATCTAACTCCTCGTAGTATGAAGACAAGTCAATTATATTAAAAGTAACAGAAATATTTTAGTCTCCCGGTAGATCAATCTTATAAGGATTATCATTAATCTTCTTAAAAATCATAAATGGGTCGTCAGCTCTAGGCTTGTGAATCTACATGAAAATGCTTCTTCGGTTTGATCCATACCAAGTTAAACTCATAAAAAAACATAACTACTTTGGATTTATTAGCTTGCTTCTGATACTTGGTGTTTCGTTTAGCAGATTCTTTCCTTGCTCATGTAGGGTCCGAACAACTCTGGCTCTAACCTCTACATCAGCCCTAGGCCAGCTCAGTAGCTAAAAATATTGACACTAACTCCAATGATAAAAAGAGGATTCCATCAGTATACAATCTCAAAAAGACTAAGACTTGTGGAATGGCTGGTGAAACAGTTGAAGGCAAACTCCGCTAGAAAGAATTAAATCTCATTGCCTAGTGTTCTTTTCCACATTACACTCCAGATTGTTTCCTCTCAAAGTCAACAAACCGTTGTTACAGTTGGATTATCTCCCTTTGCATATCCTCCAACAATACTCCTGAACACACTTTCGTACGTTTCTCCTCAGTAGCATAATTTTTCCTTCTTCTAAATTGGGTTTCAACTCTTGAATGCTTTTGAGTGGCAGAATATTCGAAGAAGATACACTTTGAACAGGGATCAAGTTTGTTACGAATTGGGGTAGTATTTTGAACAAATGTCGTACATCCAAATATTTTGGGGTCTAAAGTGGAGCAGAACCGATTGGTAGGAAAACAGGACCTCAAGATTGCTAACGAGGTCCAAAATTTGTGAATTTTTATGGAGACTCTATTGAATTATTACAAAATTGTTTCGGGACATTCGATTAAAACATAATGGAACGGACAACTATTAGGTGTCAGTTTTTTCACTCAAACTACCTCATTTTGTTGAGAAGTATCCGTACAGAAGCTGTGATGGAGGATTTTCTTACATACCGAAAAATCCCCTAATATAGAAATAAAAAATTCATGATCGTTGTCAATCCGAAAGACTTGAATTGATGCCTTGAATTTGGTCAAAATATAGGAATGAGAATTTTTTAAGGTGACAGCAGCTTCAGATTTGTCTTTTAAGATATATACTCATGTCATTCGAGTGTGGTCATCAATCAAGGTAAGGAACCATCATTTATTAGTGTATAAGTCACTATAAATCAGTGAAAAAAAGAGTTGAAGGAATGTAAGAGCATAGTGAATATGTTACTCGATAATGTTTAGCTGACTGACAAATCTCACATTTTTAAACTAGATAATTTTTTATTAGTAAACATCAAATGATACAATTGTTTTAAAAATTGAAAACTAAGATGACCAAAACGAAAGTGTAAAATCATAATAGGGCATTCAGAGGACTGGGAAAAACTACAACTACCGGATGGAGTGACCTCGTCAACACTGTTTTTCCCTTTGAAAAAGTAGAGTCTGACTACCTGCTTAGTAATTCCAATCATCCTCCCCGACGATGATCCTGAAAGATAAACATCAGGAGAAATATAAGCAATACAATCAAAGTCATCTGTCAACTTACTGACTGACAAGATGTTACACTTTAGAAAAAATACATGTAACACAAAACAACAAAACCTTTACCCACAATAGAATTACAAGACCTGTCAACAATTTTAATGACATCTCTCCTAGAGCATGGAGAATATGTCGAAAAGGCATGAGAACATCTGGTCATATGGTATGTGAAACCTGAATCAATAATCCACGAACTAGAAGAAGCAAAAATAATAAGTGTCATCGAAATGTTACCTTAACAAACATGGGAGGTCGATGGGCTAGAAGAGAACTGACTAGATCCAAGTAGTTTGATCAAGTGCTCCATTTGACTCTTAACAGAGTCTGTGATTCTGGGATGTTCTGGACGGGAGCCGGCCATACTATCATGGCTTCTGAGGTCGTAGCAAGACCCTTAGCAACGAAGGATTTGGTTGAAGTTTTATTCGTTGATTTCTCATTGAGTTTCCAACACTTGTCACGAGTATGATTGGCTTTGTGGCAGTAATCACAAGTGGAGTGATTGACCCGTGATGATGTTGGGGTGGGTTGAGCACAATTAGAGACCAAGGTGGACGGTTTGGCTAATGTAGTGTAAGTGACAAGCATGAAAAGTCTCTGGTTTTATTTGCAACGTACCTCGGTGAATGCATCACAAGTTGAAGGAAGGGGATCTCGACCAAGAATACGACCCCGGACTTCGTTGAGATACTTGTTTAGACACGTCATGATTTGGAACACACGATTCTTCCCCACAATTTTCTGGAAGAAGGAAAGAATAGTTTGAGAGTCCCATGTGTAGTCAGTAGTAGAGATCACATTCCATCCATAAGACCATCAAGTCATTATAGTGCTGGGTCACGATCATTGATCCCTATTCTGTTTCATGGATATTCTTGTAAACCTTATAAAGTTGATCTTAGTTTCCTGCTTTCGAGTAAGTATCCCAAACTGTCATCCAAAGCGCACTTGCGGGCGGAAGAAACAAATATGAAAGGCCAATCATGGTCTCCACATAATTGATCGGCCAGGACTTGATGATGGAATTCTCCACTTCCCATGCTACAAACGTCGGATCAGTTTTCGGAGGTTCACGAAATATCCCAATAAGATAGTCAAACTTTCCTCGTCCTTTGACAAACAATGACACGACTTGTGACAATAAGAGAAAATTAGAGCCATTAAGTTTATGAGTGGTGATCAAAAAGTTCATGTGGTTTTCCAAGCCTCCAATCTGCAAAGGGATTGAGGTCGGTGTCGATCCTTCGACGGAATCAAGCACATAGTCAGAAGAAGGTTCGGTGGTGGAGTCCGTTGTGATTTCGACAAAGCCAAACATGAGGTTTGGATTCCAAGACGTACACGTAGATGGTCCCTTATGCAGCATACAACAAAAAACGAGGGTCTGGAAGTGACAATTTGACTTGGTAGGAGGACATCTCTTGGAACCTTATCGTAAGCTTTTTCTAAATCAATAAAAATCATATTTAGATCCATCTTATTATCTCTGACTTCTCCATCAAACCTCTCATAAATGTATAGCTTCCACAGTAAACCTCCTGCATAAATCCAAATTGATTATGAGAAACCTTTGTAATGTGTCTTAATCTATGTTCAATTACCCTCTCCATGATTTTAAAGTATGACACATTGTCGGTTAACTTCTTGATTTGAAATTTAATTTAAATATATGAGATACATAGTTTAGGTTTTGAAAATAGTGTTTTAATTTTTTTTAAAAAAATGAGACTAAATGGATCTCATTTGTCCAATAATTTACATAATCGTGTCCGATACCGCAAGTACTACACCCTCCCGAAAGATAAGTGTATACATCGGCGATAGACCCAATCCTGCGAACTAAGAGACATGTGACATCCGTTTGATTTGTGAACATTTTATATATGACCGACAAATTACCCTATTTAATACAAAGATTAAATAGAGTTTATTTTACCTGCATTTCAAGTTCTCTATAAAGGCAAGCCCCTATAGTTAATTGCATCCTAAATGACTGGAGTCACTTGAGAAAACTCTCGATAATGATCAAAGGTACTAGTCTTCAAGAATTCGAGGTTTAGGTTTTTTCACGTTGACATACAAAAGCAAGTGGAAGTGGCTCAAATAGGAACAGTTATTTTTCAAGAGTCCAAAAGAATGAAGATGTAGAGGAAGTCACAGATTCTAAGGAAAAAATCTCAGTGACTTTCCAAACTATCTTAATGTGTGGCTGAGTTTTAGAAACGATATTATTTAGATATTTAATCCTACCAATTTTATTGTTCGGGACTTATATTTGCATAATATCTGATTATGCAAATAACCCACAAAGATAAGAGGGTTTATGTCGCGTCACACGATAACCTCAGAACCTAGGACGAGTTAGGATTTACGCTGCACAACATGTTTGTACAAGAGCCTAAAGAGGGTGTGAGGATTTACGTCGCGCTGGGCGAACTACCTCGAAGTCCTATGTGTTGTTATTTAGGCTAGGAAAGAGATTGCTGAAGAATATCCTCTTACTGCTCGGTCTGAGTTCCTCACCGTGTTGTCCACGAATTTAGCTCCGAATATTCTGCCGTCGCGATAGCTCCAGGGTTTAAGTGCTTGAGATTGGTGATTTATGTTTCACAGGTTTTGTTGTCAATGTTTGATTTTGTTTTGTTTCGTTTTTAGTTTAACATGAAGAATAAGCAAATTGCAGGTAAATAAAATGTACTTGAAAAGTAGAATGCAGTAAAGTAAAAATGTTATAGAAAAACTGTAAAAACGTACTTGGGTATCTGCTACTGTTGTGTGATTAATATTGCGAACATAATATGATTTACAGTAGATTTAAATAAAATTTCAAGAAAAATAAAAAAAAGACAAGAAAACCCAGCACAAAAATCAGAAAAATAAGTTGTAGAAATCACAAGCAAAAGAAACACTTAGCCACGTATGAAAGATCAGAACTGGGTGTAAGGCATTGTTAGAAGTGGGGGCTCAGAGCTGGATTGTATGCTTACCGATCTTGAACATGAGTTACCAGCCCGACAATCTACAGATGACAGTCCTTAACTTCAATTCAAATGATTAGCAGTGGACATTTATAAATTTTCATAGAAAAAGTCTTTGATTTTCATGCAAAAGTTGTTGTTTAAGTTTTGTTTTATGCAGAGCTTTTTTTAACATGCAACAAAGATTTCTTTTCTTATTTTGGTAAATATTTTGTAAAATCGTATAGTCAACAGGCTAATCACTCTAATCGTGTCAGGACTACTGGCAACCTAAGAGTGTCGGGGGCAAAAATCTCACCAAGAGTCTGCGAATAGTATCATCGGTACTTTCCTCTTTCTTATTGAAGATCATTGAGGTATGAGATATTATTCTAATAATCTGACTTTGTATCCCTCGTTTAAGCACACATAAACAATGTTGTCATTGCCCTCGCCACTTAGAGTCTAGACTTATCCTATTTCGGTGATATATATGCGGCATTAACAAATGTTCTCAATTGCCATGAAGATTTGAGTGTAATATCCATGCTCAAATCCCGGTGCACTGGGTTTCACTATAAATCAAGTCATTGCGGGAATTTCACTGTTTGATTTAATCAAGTCGTGAACCACATCTCGGTGCATCCTCATGTCTAGTATCTTAATCAGTTTGTGAATCAGGGTCAAGTACCTAGTTTCATTATTTATTCGAAAATTAGGTGGATAAACGCTCACCTAGGGTGTGCTAAAATCTAAGAAGTCTACACTAAAAAATTAAGTGAATGAACTCTCACCTAAGGTGTGCTCCTAAAATCTAGGAAACCTACACTGAGAATTAGGTAGATGGGCTCTCTCCCAGGGTGTGCTCCTAAAATCTAGGAAGCATATGCTGAGAATTAGGTAGATAGACTCTCACCTAGGGTGTGCTCCTAAAATCTAAGAAGCCTACGCTGAAAATTAGATAGATGGGCTCTTACCTAGGGCGTGCTCCTAAAATCTAAGAAGCCTACACTTTAACTTGTGCTTAAAGTAATTTAAAGTGTTTTACCCTCAATTAAGTGTTTTCCAACTAATCCTCAAATATTTCTAAGTGTTTTCCAACTAATCCTCAAATATTTCTAAGTGTCTTCCAAATAATTAAATCAGACATTCTCATTTTTTGACTTAACCATGTAAAAATAAATAAAACAAAAGGAGGCTGACCCGCTTCCAAAACTAGTAAAGCCGAAGAGGGGAAAAAAAGGTAGGTGGGTCAACATAAAAGTGTTTAAATGATAATCAAGTGAAGCCCAAAACAGTACATAAAGCTCCCCAAATCCAGCCCAAAACAGTAAACAAAGCTCTCCAAATCCAACCCCAAAACAGTAAATAAAGCTCTCCACATCCAGCACCAAAATAGTAAATAGAGCTACCAAAATCAGCCCAAAAATAGTTAATAAAGCTATCAAAATCCAGCCCCAAACAGTAAATAGAGCTATCAAAATCAGCCTCAAAACAGTAGGCAAAACTCTCAAAATCAAGCCCGAAACAGTGCCAAAATGGTTCCCAAACGATGTCGAAATCATGCCAAAATTAGCCCACGAAATGCCGCAAACAACACTTAACTATGTTTAAAATAATACCATGTTAGCCCATACAGCACCTACATTTCTAAACAACACTCCAAACAGCCGTCACAACACTTCAAAAGTTCTCACAGCATTTTAAACACCTACCAACAATGATTCGCAGCACTTGCAAGCTACCTACAGCAGTCCAAACTATAATTTCAGCACCCAAACAGCTCTCACTGCTCTCCAAAAGATCTCACAGCATTTTTATTACCTCCAAACAGTAATTTGCAGCACTTGTAAGCTACCTACAGCAGCCCAAACCATAATTTCAGCACCCAAACAGCTCTCTCCTAAGACTTGAATTACAGGGCAAACAAAACAGCAATTTACTCTTCCAACACCGCGAGTTTATGAGGCTCAAAACAACATTTATGTCATTCCGAAACATTCCCCATTTCGCATGTCTCTCGAATCGAATTTGCCCATCCCCTCAACTTATGTTGAAATAAGTATATGTAAATATTGGTAAGGTTTGCATACACATCACTTAATTCACCTGTATCTATATGCCCAACCCTTGCAAATATTCCCTCCAAATAACAGTAATGCCGAGTCAGAAATTGCAATTGAATCCCTAAGAAAAACAGAGTTCACCTTCACTTTCTTGTAAAAAAAAAGGCAACCACGGGTAAGGAATATTAGCTTCCGTTACATTAACAGAACTGGAATAAAGCATGACTTGCCCATCCTCCATAGTTTTCAAAGCTACGGATCTCTCCTTGTTCACAACGGGTCAGATTTCAGTAAAAGGCCGGCATCCTTAAGCACAAAATAAAAATGCCGATCCAAAAATAGCTTCCCACATGGGCATGTTTCCCTTTACACACTCAATATTGAGCATATGGCTTAAACATTCCTCAGCACAACCCAAACGGCCATCTGGAGGCGGCTTACAATGGCAAGCCCAATTTACACCCCTCCATCGCAATATGCATCCCAATTATAATATATTGAACAACACCAATTTTGATAACAGGGTAAAATTTATTCAAAGTTTGAGATTCGAAATGTCTAAGTATAGGAAACAAAAATGAAGCATTTTCAGTGACAGGTATATCAAGTTTTCCTCGTGTACACGTTTTTTATAGAGGATCCAAAGTTTTGCAAGCATCAACCTTTTAGATTTTCACAATACCAAAATAACTTCCAGGTTCCTCTAAAAGACCACTGTATTTTCAGATTTTATTTTAAAAAAAAAAGAACATCATGGTAAGCATCTTGAACCATTCAAATGGCGAGCCGATAAATCACATCTCAGAGGATAAGAGAAGAAGGCTCCTCTTAATTAAATCAAGAGCACATGAACACCTCTTATTGCATGAGGTACTTCCCAAATAAATTAAAGAAGAAAGCGGTAAGATTCTTACTTCCAAATGCTGAAGAACAGAGAAGGAGAGAAAGAGGGCTTCGGACCTATCAGAAGGCGTGAGCAAAGAATGGCAGCGTCGAGAGCTAGGGTTTTGGGGGAGAGCAGATTGAGCGAGAAGGTAAGGATTTCGGTCTTCGATCGCGAGGGAGAGTGAGGGTTTAAAGAGAACGGGGATCGTGAATCGAACGCCTGTTCGGTCGCGCAAGGAAGGAGGAGATCGAAGCCAGAGAGAGCGGGAGCGAGCGGGGGATGATCCAATGAATCTCTCTACCGCAGAAGATCTCAGTTCAATTAGAATGGTCGAGGACTCAGGGAGCCGTTACATGACAACACTGGCAGAGAAATAAATAATTTCCTTTGGTGTATGCGGCTCAATTGGAAAATAATAACACGAGATTATTTTCAATTAATACGAGTTTTAAATATTTTGTTTGAATTTTGAAATTTAAAATTTGAAATTATGTAAGCTGGTGATTAGCCAGAATAAAGCCCGAGTCGAACCTCGGTTGAACCCGAGCCCGCGTCTCGCTTAGGGCTGTCAAAACGGCTCATTGTTCGCAAACAGCTCGTGCTCGACTCATTATCTTCATTCGATAAGTTAACGTGCCGAACACAAACAAAGATGTGTTCGTTCATGTTCGGCTCGTTTTGGCTCGAAATACTACTCATCAAGTTTTTAAATCTTGCTCAAACTCTTAATGTCTTATGGCTACGTGATTATGGTTGTCAAAATGACTCTTTGTTCGTGAAGAGCTCGTGTTCGGCTCGTTTAGCAAACGAGCTCGTGTTCGGCTCGTTTAGCTAACGAGCC